>APFE030716129.1:20718-36325 GCA_000404065.3 Pinus taeda | reverse complement strand
TATAGTAAATAAATTATTCCTTTATAGTGATTTTTTTTCTAGGCATACATCTTTGAAGTAAACATACATCTATTCATACCTATCTCTAGTGTGAACATATAGTCATACCAAGATATCTACTTTCAACTACTTTTTATTTATGTGCTTACAATCTTTGTGGTGAATAGATTCAAAACTTTGGGTGATGAACAGTAAGAATTCTACATAATATGAAAGGATCTGGGTAGCATAAGATCAAACCGTACCATAAATTAAAAGTTCTTTTTCTCATCTTATTTTTTATTTTTCTTTATAATATGAGTTTTAATATTATTAGTTCACGACAAATATCAAAATCTTCTTATGGGAGTTTCAACAAAATAAATAATATTAAATTTAATTCCTTAACAAAAAATATTCGACACCATTATCATACGACCAAGGAAATTAAGGAGAACCTAGGCTGCAATGGTGCACTAAGGAACTAGGGTTCCTATCATAACCACTGATGGCGCACAACTTGAACCTGTAGTCTTCCAAGCTCAGAAAAAAACACTGTCACGGCTCGCACTGTAGTTCTGAGTGCAAGGAATAATGAACAGTACACTAGGGGAGACATCAGCACCTCCCCCCAAAAATAACACTACAGAAAACCCAACAGAGGGTGGAACAGAGAATCCGAAGAAGTCTAAGGCACGACCTGCACAGCAGACGCAGAAGAATAAACAAGAAAACCTGGTACAAGGGGCAGAGGATAGACAAGCAACATCAGGTCAAACAAAGAAAGCCTCATTGTGAACATACAAATCCATTGCTACAGAAAGGCCCAAGATTGAGCTGCCTAGCCATAGAATCAATGCACAAATACAATATATGAAATATCACGCACTGATCGGCAAATTTATAGGTTTCTGGCCAACTGAAAAAGGCCCGCAAGGCTGGATAATTTCGAAGTGGAAGCTCAAAGGTCATGTAAGTCTACAGTTGGGCCCTAAAGCCTTCTTCATAGGGTACTAGATGGAGGACCCTACTTCTTCAACACAGCAGGCCTTTATCTACGAGACTGGGTAGAAAGATTTAACCCTGACAAAGAAGACTTCAGTTGGGCGCCAGTCTGGATCCGCGTGTACTCACTTCCACTAGAATACTGGGAAGAGGGTTCTCTAAAAGCCATTGGCAATGGCTTAGGCAAGTTCATTAAGGCTGCGAAGGAAACCAAGATTCGAAGATACACTTCATATGCATGGATCTGCGTCTACATGAAGTTGGGCCATGCGCTACCGGACACGGTAAGTCTACTCCACGATGACTTTGAATGGATTCAGCCCCTTGATTATGAACATGTACCCTTCTGTTGTAGGAGATGCCATGCTCACGGTCACCTCTTTTGTGACTCTCCCTTAAACATGCCACCTAGAAACATAGAAACTGGAAACAAATCTGATTCCAGTGGATTCACCAAGGTGGCTGGTTGGAAAAGGCATAATAAAAAACCCTCCTCAATGCCCAAAACTGTTGTACCAGCCTCTGATTTTCCGTCTTCTTGCAACAACTTTGATATCTTGAAAAATCTGGAACAGCCTCATTCAAATACGCCCAAGCCAGCAAAGACAAGCACAGATCCACACAATCATTCATCCACCATTCCTAACCACTCCAAAACCAATCATCCTTTGAATATCATCTCCTCTGAAAAGCTTGCTTTAGATCTGCAAAACAATGCCAACCCTGTTTAGCACAAAGTATTATGGTCTGAAAAGATAATGGAAATTGATCATACTTAGGCAGAACCTACTCAGTCTCTCACTCAGCAAGAAGAAGGAAATCGGTAAAGCTCAATGGAAGAAGAACTAGAAAGCTTTGATCTCGGGGAAATAGACATTTTCAGTCTTGAGCAGGCTTGCAAAAGGAAGGAATTTGACACAATACCGGAAAGACAATTGGAGAATCTGGAAGCAGTGATCACACGAATGCATCAACATAACACTCTAGGCATTCAACAAGAAGGTCAATGGGATGGAAAACATATCATCAAAGAGGGGAAGGAAAGAGGCAAGAAGACAGACTTATAGCGCACCATTTTAATTGGGGAAATTCTCGTGGAATCGGGTAGATGCTCTAAATTGACCAAATATTATCGGTCCCTACCTACTAGTCAACCATGAAGCTAATCTCATGGAATGTAAGAGGACTTAACAATCCTGAGAAGTACAGAATGTTGAAGAACATGATTCAGAAAGAACAACCATACATTATATTTATGCAAGAAACAAAATGTAGCTCCATTACTTTAGAATCCATACTATCCAAAGCATGGGCAGGATGTCAAACAGTTACAGTTGATGCAACAGGTGCCTCGAGAGGGTTAGCCATAGCTTGGAACACTCAGCAGGTCTCCTTAACAAACTTCTATGCCTCGCATCACTTAATCCATGCAATGTTCCACCTGATTGGAACCAACATACATGGGCATTTAACCAATGTTTACTTTCCACAGGAAAGTACACAAAAACTTAAGCTATTAGAAACATTGGAAATTATCAATGCTATAAGAACTCATCGACTCTAGTTAACAAGTGGCGACTTCAATATTATATGATCACACGGCTAGAGGAAAAATTGGGGGGTAGAAGAAAACTAGAAAAAGAAAGCAATGAATTCAAATTCTATATTCAGCAAAATAGACTAACATATTTACCTTTTGACAACGACATCTTTACCTAGAACAACAAGAGATCTGGTACTCAGAAATCGCATCGAGGTTGGATAGATTTCTAATCTCAGACAACTTCATCCATCTTGGTGGCGATATATGTGCTTCAATCCTACCCCTACCTGGATTGGATCATTGGCCCATCTCTCTACAATGGAAACATCCAGGAAACTCAAACAAAAAACCCTTCAAGTTTGAAGCTTTTTGGCTCACCCACCTTGAGATTAATACAGTAGTCAAAATAGTGTGGGAAAGTTTCATACCTAATGGAGGCTCTCTCATGTACCAATTCCAACAAAGATTGAAGCATATTAAAAAACAAATCAAAAATTGGAACTATACAATCTTTGGCAACATTTTTCAGGAGAAGAAAGCGCTCGAGAAAAGCATGGTAGAGCTACAACAAAAGATCATCCTAGAAGGAAAAACAGAGGATTATGCCAAAAAAGAACAAATACTGATAACACAACTAGATAAAAGAGGTAGATAAGAGGAAATGCTATGGAGACAGAAGTCCAGAATCATATGGTTGAAAGAAGGGGAACAAAATACCAAGTTTTTTCATTGTACAACCATACAAAGAAGAATGAATATCACAATCTCTCACATTCAAAATTCACAGGGCGACAAAATGGAGAAACAAGAAGATATAGAGGAAGAGCTCACAAATCACTTCAAAACTGATCGTCAAGAGCAGCACACAGATAGAAAGCAAGCAATCAATGAAATATTCAAGCATATTCCTAAACTCATCATAAAGAAGCATAATCAACTTCTGTTAAGACCAGTCACCATCTTGGAGGTCGAAGAAGCTTCAAAACAACTGAAGGCTGGGAAAGCGTTGGGTCTTGACGGCTTCGCATCCAACTTTTACCACCACTTTTGGGATTTAATCAAAGTAGATGTCTGGAATGTGGTAGAAGAATCTAGAGTCATGCACTAGTTACTCCCTTCGCTCAATGCAACCTTCATTGCCCTTATTCCTAAAGTTGCTCAACCAAGCACTCTGGAGAAGTTCAGGCCTATTGCCCTTTGCAATGTAATCTATAAGATTATCTCGAAAGTCATATCCAATTGCCTCAAATCGCTCCTCCCTCTTCTCATCTACCAAAGCAATATTAGTATGTCGAAGGTCGCCAAATTCTGGATGGCATTATTCTCACTCAAACCATCCACTCTCTCAAAACAAGCAAAGAGGCCAAAATGCTGCTGAAAATCGACCTTTCCAAAGCCTTTGATAAGCTTAACTGGACTTACATAAAGAGCATGCTAATAGCCTTCGGATTCAGCCTGACCTGGGTAAGGTGGATAATGACCCTTGTTTCCTCTCTGCTATGCTCTGTCCTTGCTAATGGTATCCCCTCTAAACTATATCACCCATCAAGGGGAATTTGTCAAGGGGATCCTATATCCCCATTTCTTTTCATCATTATGGCTGAGGGTCTTGGTCGTCTCATAAAGCACTCTACCCATTCTCATGATCCTAGAGGTCTCTCTGTCCATGGCTCCACTGCTATTACACATAAGCAATTCGTTGATGACAATATGCTCTTTGGTCACCCCTCTACTAATGAAGCCAGAACCTTCAAAGTACTTCTAGACACATTCTCAGCTGCTTCTGGCACAACCATCAATACCACCAAATCTCAATTTTTTTTTCTTCAACACCCCTAATACCACCCGAAGAATCATTGCTCGAATCATAGGCTTCCCTCAAGCCAAGCTTCCTTCTCAGTATTTAGGAGCACCACTCATAGATTCCACCTTAAAGCATGTTTCCTGGCATCAACACTTGGAGAAAATGGAAAATCAGCTCTAGTCTTGGACTCATAGGACTCTCAACATGGCAAGTAGATTAGTCTTGATCAAAGCAGTTCTACAATCCATGCCCCTCTATTTGTTCTCTGTACTTGCTGCTCTGAAATGGGTACTAAAGAGAATTAGAAATCTGCAAGGCAACTTCTCATGGGGTTCTACAGGACAAAATAGAAAATGGGCCTTAGTCAAATGTGAAAAGGTTTGCAAGCCTAAAAGGCAGGGGGGTCTCGGCTTGCGTGATCCACAACACAACAACATCGTGATGGGAGCCAGAATTTGGTGGCAATGGGTCTCTGGTCCACAGAAGCCATGGGCGCAATTATGGACAGCAAAGTATGCCAACAACAGACCACAAGAAGAACTAATAAGGATAACTACCATACCCAAAGGATCTTTAATTTGGAATGCAACTAAGCAACACAAAGACATCATCCACCATCATAGCTTCTGGGAGATAAGGGATGGGAGAACAAGACATTTTTGGATGGATTCCTGGCAATAATGACCCAAAATTGCATTACTCATACTAGGCACAAATCATAATAGAAATGACACTAATTAGGAGAACACTGCAACACATTACTGGAATCCTAGCAATACACAAGGATTCAGGCAATGGAAACCGGTGGAGCAAATAGTACAGCAAGAAGCGGAAGCTTACAACATGGAGATACACAAAGAGCTTACCAACAGAATAATTAAAATTAATATGGGTAGCGATGTTCTAAGATGGGGTTACACACAAAGAGGAACATACACCACCAAAGAAGCTTTCCAGATAATGTCTCACTCTCAGGATCCAATTGATCCTACTTGGAATCATATATGGACAACTGGGATCTGGCCCAAAGTCTCCACTTTCATCTGGTTGTTGTATCATGGGAGAATTCTTACATGAGACAACTTAATCAAACAAGGATTTCATGGTCCTTCTTACTGCTCCAATTGTCAGAACAATGAAGAAACCGTTCAACAGCTCATGGATTCTTGCCACATGGCCAACCAGCTCTGGGAAAAGCTCACTTTCAGATGCCAGAGACCCTACAGACTTCTTGGGGATATCAAAAGCACCATTAGCAATTGGACCCAGAGCCATACAATAGCAAAATTCTCAACAAGTTGTGGACCATCTTGCCAGGTCTCCTACTTTGGACAATCTAGAAGGAAGGAAATAAACGAATTTTCAAAAATAAAAAAACCTCCATAGAAATCATATGGAATAACCTATCTCAGAACATCAAAGAAAGTCTGGCTTTACATCAATGGGCAACTACGGACTTTCCGACATAGCCACAAGAACTAAGCATATGGGATAATTGGAATATATAGCTCCCGCAAGCTCAATTGAACTCCAATAGACCTCATAATACACCTAGGCCACCCTCGCATTGGATTCACCCCCCAAAGAAAGTGATGAAGCTTAATTTTGATGGTGCTTCCAAGGGAAACCCAAAGCAGGATTTGGAGGCATATTCAAGAATCATGAGGGCCAACACCTACTACTATACTTTGGATCCATATGATGGGACACGAACAACTCAGCGGAACTGGAAGGACTATGGCAAGGTATGCAGCTAGCTGATCAACACAATTTTTATCCCATACTTATAGAAGGAGACACTCAAATCCTTCTCAACATGGCCACAGTAATCCAACAAGGAAATGCGGCTTTGTTGGGTGTGGAGCCTGATTATCTTCTATATTCAAAAGTACCGCCACATTCGACCCCAGTTCAAAATGGGGGCAGCAACGCCGCCCGTAAAATATTCGCTGCAGGGGGGGTCCAGGGGGGGGCAGCTGTAAAATTGCCTTGTAAAAGTATAGTAATTTCTAGTCAATCTGGGCCGTTCATTAGGCGGATGATCTGACGGTAGAACTTATGTTTAGTTTAGGGTTTTTTGCCCTAGAAGGCAACCCCTCTCTTTGTATGAGGGCATTGTATTTGAGGCTGTGAGATAGATGTGTATTCAGTGTGAGCGAGAAACAGAGAGGTGAGACTATGAGAGAAAACAGAGGATATTATAGCGGATTTGTTGTAGGTTGTGTCTCTTCATTTTGCTAGATAATAGAAAGGAAGGACTGGCTGTTCGAGGTGGACGTAGCCTAAACTGGGTGAACCACATATATTTGTGTCGCTCTTGTTTTGTGCGTTTTCTGTGTTTATATTTCTGAAATATTTTATGTGTTCCATTGCTCCGTAATATATAATTTTCTAACAGGCTTTGAGAGTTGCCCATAGCTGGAGATTATTGGCATGGCTTGAAACTTTAGAGACATGGATAAAAAATATGAGAGAAATAACTTTTATGCATGTTAAAAGGGACAGTAACAAAATTGCTAATCTCCTAGCAAACATAGGAGTTGTTCAGGACCAGATACTACATTACGGCTCCCTCAACATCATCGATGATCACAATCAACTGCAAATTTCCACTGTCTTGGTGCACAAGGAAGCTCAACCCCCAGATGCAGGTAGTAATTAACAACAATATGCGATTGCGATCAGATCGCATCGCAATATCGGTGGATCGTAAAATGGGGAGACCAAAGGGCAAGGCCTTAACATATAGCGATATGCGATTGCGATCATATCGCATCGGTGGAAACCAAGGGGCAAAGCCTTTACACCTTCATATATGCGATGTGATGATGTGGACCCAACAGCAGATTGCAGCATGGGGAGACCGAAGGGTAAGGCCATTACTTATAGCGATATGCGATTGCGATCAGATCGCATCGCAATATTACATTGGTGGAAACCAAGGGTCAGAAACTAAGGGATGGAGAATAGGCAGGGGCTGCGTGATGATAGTTTAAGGTAGGTTATGGCTGCCCAGGTGTTCATTATCTTGTCTTTTTTAGTTTTGCTATGCTTGGGTTCTGGTTTCCTATATGGACTAATCGTCAAGGAACCATCTTACTGTTTCTTTTGTGGGGTCTGGACTTGAGAAGTGATACCATTTTTGAGGTTTCTGCTCTCACTGGACTGGTTTCCCCAATGTTGGCGCAGTCCAGATTTTGTTGATACTCTACGTTACCTTGGTCGAGGCCTTGTCCTCTTTGTATCTTTATGTACATATTAATAGATTACTTTTACTTTGAAAAAAAAACAAATAATATTCGACACCAATAAATAATAGAATATTAAGAGTCTAGATCCAATTCATGGAAATAGAAACTGCATTACAAGAAATAAAAAACGAAGTTGAGAAAACAAAAGAGGTCAAATAAAATATTAATTTTAGGTACAAAATTAAATAGCTAGAAGAAAAACTATCAAACAATCTAACCCCAAATATTTTGAAATGTACCTGTGATATCAAACCAATTAAAGAGGAAATGAAAAAACACATAGGGTTAGACCATGATTATGGTAAAAGAGCTTTGAACCTCTTAATTTTTTATATTAAAGAGTAGAAAGATCAAGATAAACTAGCAATAAGGAAAAACAACTAAACAATAAATCAATATTGAAACAACTTGTCAGGCTAGGCAGTAACTCGATAAGGCAAAAATGATTTGTGTGTCATATTCCATTAGGTAGGTCTTCATTATATACATGAGGGAGAGATTGTTCAGTTCATCTCTCGATGACTGTTCATATTTCTTATTTATCTATTTACATATATTTACCCAATCACAAGGATTAGGTGTCAACATTCAGCCGTTAATCTGAAGGGATGTTGGTGAGTCCAAGAATCATTCTCAATCGTTGAAGCTTTTCTCTTCCAAGCGCTTTGGTGAAGATGTCTACAATTTGCTCATTTGTGGAACAATCACAGAGATGGATTGTTTTGGCCTCAACATGATGTCGAATCAGATGATATTTAGTATTGATGTGCTTCATTTGATCATGGAACTTTGGGTTCTTGGCCAACTTTATTGCAGAGGTATTGTCAATCATGAGTGGAGTTGATTGTACTTGTTTTACCTGCAAATATTCAAGAATTTTCCTAAGCCACATAATTTCTTTTGTTGCTTCAGCTGCTGCCACGTATTCTGCTTCTGTTGTGGAATCTGTTGGAACTGATTGTTTGTGTGATCTCTAGGAGACAGCTCCTGATCCAAGACTCATAGCATATCCTGAAGTAGATACCTAGTTTCTTTGTCTCCATCGAAGTCTGAATCAGAGTATCCAATCAAGCTGAAGTCGTCCACCTGTGTATACTTGATTCCAAAGTCTTGAGTTCCCTTCAAGTACCTTAAAACTCTTTTTGCAGTAGACCAATGTCCCTCACAAGGCTTTTGCATAAACCTGGAGAGGATTCCAACAACAAATAAATGTCTGGTATGGTAGTAGTGAGGTAGATGAGACTTCCTACAAGCTATTTATACTTTGTTGCATCCTCAAATTCCTTTCCTTCAATAGATGTGAGCTTTAAGTTTTGTTCCATTGGAGTAGAAAGAGGATTGCACTCTGTCATGCCAAATCTGTTTAACAAATCTCCAATGTATTTCTTTTGAGAAAGAAATATGGATTTTGGATGTTGGGTGACTTCAATGCCAAGATAGTAATGAACATAGCCCAAATCAGTCATTTCAAAGATTTTTCCTAATTCTTTCTTTATGGATGCAATATAACTTTCATTGTTCCCTGTCATTAAAAGATCATCTACATATACCACAAGATATACAACTGCTTTGCCAACTTTCTTGACAAATAAAGTTGCATCATCAAGATCAAAATGATTGAAGTTGAGTTTCAGAAGATGCTCAGCTAGCTTTTCATACCAGGCTCGTGGTGCTTGCTTGAGGCCATACAAGGACTTCACAAGTTTGCATACTTTATGTTCATGTCCCTTCACAGCAAATCCTTCAGGCTGGGACATAAAAACATTCTCTTTTAGATCTCCATTCAAGAAGGCAGTTTTTACATCCATTTGGTGGACTTTCCAACCGTTCTGAGCTGCTAGTGCAAAGAGTGTCTGGATGGTGGCAAATTTTTCTGTGGGGGCAAAAGTTTCCTCATAATTGACCCCTTCCTTCTATGCAAAACCTTTTGCCACAAGCCTAGCTTTGTGCTTTTCAAGTGAGCCATAAGCTTTGTACTTGTTCTTGTAGACCCACTTGTAGCCAATTGGTTTAGTTCCAAATGGAGAATCAACCAGCTTCCAAGGGTCGTTCTTTATCAGGGCATCATACTCCTTTTGCGTCACTACTTTCCATTCATCATGAGAAGCAGCTTCTTTAAAGGAAGTTGGTTGAAAATCTTTAGACAAGTTCAATTCACAATCATAAGAAACATCCATATCAACAGGTGAATTAGAGTCATCTACATCACCTCCATTTTGTCGATTTGAATTTATGGTTCCTGTTTTTCCAATTTCATCAGGATGAACACTTTCAAGTGTCTTCATCAACCACTTTTGGGGACCTTTCTGAGATGGTCCAAGCTGCTCTGTTGATTGAGTTGGCACTGAATCAAGATTGAGTCTCCCAATTCTATCAATTACATCACTTAAAGCATCATCCGTTATTGGAGTTTCAGTCGGCGGACAGTGTTCTTCAGAAGAAGATTCCACATGTTGATCTAGAATAGGAACCCCCCCTTCAAGATGTGGAATCTGATTATCAAATTGTTGAAATGATTTGGCTTTTACGAATCTATCCAAGCGATCAAGTTGCCGCTCAACAACATTGTCAGATTTGGATGATTCAAGAAAAATTACATCTCTAGATACAACAAACTTTTTATTTACTTCATCATAGAGGCGGTATACTTTGGAGGTGTTTGAATACCGCAGGTAGATACACTTACAACTTCTAGCACCAAGTTTATTTCTATGTACCTTTGGTATCAAAGCATAACAGGTGGAACCAAAGACCCTGAGATGTTTTACCGAAGGAACATGTCCATACAACAATTCATAAGGAGTCTTGTTTCTTATAGCATTAGATGAACATTTATTCTTTATATATGAAGCACATAGAACAACATCAGCCCAAAACATTATCTTTACATTTTTGAAGAAAAGCATGGATCGTACCATATTCAAGATTGTTCTATTAATTCTTTCAACTACAGCATTCTCTTGGGGATTATAAGGCACAATTGTTTGATGTTTCATCCGATGTTGGCAAAGATAGTTTTCAAATTCATTTGATGTATATTCTTTTCCATTATCAGTGCGAATAGACCCAATATGAAGATTGTGCATCATTTTCAATCCATTTAAAGAAATTCTGAATGTTTTGGAAAGCATCAAGATTTGTTCTTCAATAAATAAACCCAGCACATTCTAGTGTAGTAATCAATAAACATCATGATATATTTATTTCCATTTGCAGAAGAAACAAGCATTGGACCACATAAATCTGAATGAATGAGTTCAAGTTTCCTAAGTGCTCTTGAATGTGAATCATGAAAAGACTATTTGCTATGCTTTCCTAGAATGCAAGCATCACATTGCTTAAGTTTTCTAGGAATTGTAGGCAAACCAGCAACAACATTTTTCTTCAATAAGTGGAGATTATCATAGTTCAAATGTCCAAATCTAGCATGCCATAATAAACTTGATGGAAGTGTACCTTCTTCATTATGAGAATTGTATGAGAAATGTTTTGCATGAGCAGATGTTCCTTGCAGTTTGAGAAGCCTTTCTTCTTCTATTCCCCTCATGACAAGTGAGTAGTCAGATGCTTTTCTTACCTCAAGCTTGTCGTCAAACATATGAATGGAGTTACCTTGCTGATGGATGTGGACCAAGGACAACAAGTTTCTCTTGAGCTGTGGGAGATATAGAACATGATCCAGAAGAAAGTCTGGAAGACCAGGTAGTTTAAGCCTGATTGTGCCAATCCCTGATGGCTTGATTTTTGATTGATCTGCAAAGTATACTGCTCCATCAACATTGTCAGTGAAATCTTCAAAAAAATATTTTCTATGAGTCATGTGGCAGGTTGCTCCTGAATCAAGCAACCAATCATTTTTCCATGAAGCAAGTGAAGCATTAAACAAATCTTCATTTACTCCAATGTTACATTGTGCCTCAACATAGTGAGTGGATTCAGGTGCTTTACCTTTGTCTGTATCATCATTTTTATCTTTCTGTTGGTTTCTTTTCTACTCAATTTTGTCCCATGGTAGCTTGCAAGTAGATGCATCATGTGATCCATTTCTTTTGCAGCGAATATAGTGTAAATCTGCCTTTTCTCCTTGATAATGTCTAGCCCCCCTACCTCTGAAATATCTTCCTATTCATCTTCATCCACCTCTTCCTCTTGTAGAATCTTGAGCATGATGCTTTTCTTTATGAGCAAGGCACACAATCTCTTTAGAAGACTCAGGGGTTGTCTTCTTTCCAAAATATTTCTCTCTTTCAGCAAACATTTTCACAAGAGAGTCAAAGGTTATATCTTTGAGATTTCTATTTGCTTGCAAAGACTCAAGATAATTGGAGTAAGTAGGATAAAGTGCCTTCAGAAAAGCAATAAGAGGGATATCCAGCTCAACCTTAGTGGATTTGATATCATACATTATAGACTTTACTTCAGATGCAAGAGCAAGAGGATCATTATTTTGCAGTTCAAGAGTGAAGAGTTTAATCATGACTTGGACGACTTCAAGTGCAGAATGTGAGTCATAGAGTTCTTTCAGCTTTTGTAAAGCTTCAAAGGAAGTTGAATATGATGAAATATGGTGACTCACCTCTTCATTTACAGATGTTGTGATTAATGCATAAGCTTTTATGTTCTTGTTTTCCCAAATGACGAGCTCTTTGTCTGAGGTAGTCCGTACTGGGTCATTGTCTCCTTCTCCGACACACACTCCTTTCCACAACTCATTGAAGATGAGGGTGTATTTTATCAGCCGGGACCATTCAGGATAGTTCTCCTTGCCAGTGGGAACTATTCCTACCATGGAGATAATTGAGTGCATTCTGTAAAAAAAAATACTCCTGCTGATAGAAAAAATACTTCTGCCAATATACAGTAAAATTGTACTCAAAGGGCATTCTCAAAAGATTTCAAATCTCTTCCTCACGCTACAACTTTATGCAATATATTTTCTCCAAACTTATTTTCCTCAAATCCTCCATTGTTTGATAAAAGCATCCATCATTTCATTCAAATATTATGTATTACATATCACTTCAATGTTGTAATATACGCCCATTATATTACATATGACATATGACATTACCATATAATAAAGCATGCAGGCGTGATTGAACACGGCTTTTGGATATATGGCATGCTCCAATGGAGCGTCAGTTGCTTCTATGAATTCCACCTCTTGTACCAAATTGAATGTAAGTGTGGTGATTTTAACAGTAGAAGTAATGCTGCTCGTTTGGGGTGTACACATCTTTCTTCAAGGAGACACAACGCAGCAGGGTAACATGCTGTAACTATACCATTCAAATGATTTAAAAAAACTACGCATTTATACTATTCACCCACATTCTCACACATTCGAATGTTACGCTTCCACTGCACTTATTTAAAATAGCATTCGAACTTATTTAAAATAGCAGCTCTGCTTTTTTTTGTGAAACAGATTCCACTCTGTTTTATTGCCCACGAGATCACTCATCATTCCTGTACGCATTGTCCCAACCATTCCAAACTTCTATCCTTCATTCTGTTCCTGTAAACATTGGTTGCATAATTTTTCATAAAATATGATAGCGTTGTATAACAGGATAGGCGGTATAGCAGGGTTAACTGGGTTAACAGTCATTCATTTGAAACCATTCGAATTGATATGCTGAGGTTACACCATTCATTTGAAACCATTCGAATTGATACGAATTGATACCATTACATTCGATATCATTAGCAGCATTTATTTGAAAAATGCATTGATACGCACTGATACCATTCATTTGAAAAACGACATTCAATTGTACAAATACTCAAAGCAGCAAACGCATTTCAGGCAGCATGAAAAACAGTTATGTTACAAAGGCGTTCTTATGCCTTCAACAAAGGGCCTTCTGCTCTGGACCAAGTAATCATTCACCAAATTAATCCTTCAGAAGACAGTGCTCAGGTCAGAACGACAGAGGACAATGCTCAGTGGATTAGTGCTCAGACCAGTGTACAACCCACAATAGACAAAAAATGAAGGGAGTTACAACTTATTTTGAGAACTGGCTCTGATACCGTGTCAGGCCAGGAAGTAACTCTCCAATAGGCAGTAAAACTGATTCTATTTATTTCATTAGGTAGGCTATTGTTATATACAAAAGGGTGTGACTGCTCAGTTCATCTTCTGATGACTGTTCACATTCCTAATTTAACTATTTACATAAATTCACCCAATCGTGAGGATTAGGTGTCAACAACTTTGATAACAACTTGTGATAATTTTTAATTATATTGTCTGCTTATGTCTTATTTTCATCAAGCAACTGTCAAACCATAAAGAACATGAAGATCACGACAACAATAGAACATAGTATGTAGGATCTCAGATAGGGAAAACCGCTCTCCTAGGGGAAAACCAAATTAAAATGCTCTTCTTCTTATAGAAAAAAGACAAAATGAGAGCTTCAAGACCTTTAGACGAAGACAAAGATTCGATCCAAGCACTAAGTCATCCTTCCAAGAAATAATTCTTCATATCAGCTTAAGTCAACAAAGTCAATGAAACTCAAACTTCTATTTTGTCGGTCAAATCATATTTTGGGACCTCAACTGTAGGTTTGCAACTTAGTCTGCATCTTTTAGCCCTACAATAGGTCAAAAACTCTTTTCCTTTTTGCACGTGTGAGTAGAAATAGTTAAGAATTAGGTCTTCCTTCCTTCGCTAAGGATTCTTCTTCTCTTCACACTTCCTTTCTTATTGTTTCTATTGCAGATCGAACTAAGTAATTGAAGGTGTTTGTAGTGTCCTATCTAGGGGGCTAGATCGGTCTAAATTAATTGTCAACCCAGGGTGCGTTTACTTACAGGCGTGTGCCTAAAGTATATAAGCATAAAGGATCTACTCTAAATCTATGACTCCTAAGTTACAGTGCTGAGATTAAGTCTATTGTTAAACTAACTAAGCATTAAATCTTGTGCTATTAACAACTAAAATGCGATTCCTATCATGCTGTATAGGATTATCTTGAAAGGTTCGGTCCCCTTACAGAGACATCAACATGCAACCCTTGTTCAATATCATTCAGCAATCAAGAATACTTAAAGAAGGCATGTAAAAGAAAATTCATAACCATTATCCATATCAGTGCTTTATATACAACTCTGAGATTAAATCCTTTACGGGATACATTTCATAATCCAAGAGAGGGTTATTCAACACATGTACAGACATCGAGTTAACGCATTCATCACTGCAATCAAATCTCCAAACATATATAATTCGCATGCGTTTCATTCAATTGAACTGACTGTAAACGAAATCAAAACTACACTATGCATGTAATGCAAATATAAACAGAGTATAAGCATAAGAAAAATGTAAACACAAATGAAATGTATGATCGGTCTACCACATACGCAGGGCTCGTCCGCGTCTTTGGCACACCGATGATTACACCATGATCACGATATTAAAACAAGTATGCAATGTATTAGATTGAAAACCAGAGGTTCTTTTCAAAACGTAACTGTAATAGCAAATGATAGTATGTGTCTGTATGTATGTAACCGATCCCAGGTCTCGGCCTTGTCTTTTAATTACATAATTACATCCCTTGAAAAATGGATGCTTATCCATAGCAGCTGTTGCTGCGTTTGTAAATCAAAACACGTATATATTCCTAATGTCTGTTATGCATAAAATTCAAAAAATCAAAATATAGGAAACAACTTAAAAGCGAATGGACAAAAACTGAATGCTGTTGCTGCCTTTTGTGCCGACATGCTAGGGTTGACTAAGTGTTGACCGTGCAGATAGGAGGAATGTTTCTAATGCGGAGTAGGTGTTTGTCCATGTTTGGACATTCCTCTTTTCGTCCATGCCTTCCGCTCCTACCTAGCTTCCATGCCACATGTCACATAATAAACCATTTACAGGTTCTTAAGACTTCCTGTAGTGATTTAGGCCTAAAATCCTAATTTGTCAACACAAAACCTCTAAATCAATTAATATGCATGTCAACAACTATAAACTATTAAATTAATTAAATTCTAAGGCATTTGAGG
>APFE030716129.1:0-10047 GCA_000404065.3 Pinus taeda | reverse complement strand
ACTATAAACTATTAAATTAATTAAATTCTAAGGCATTTGAGGAATGGATGATGAGAAAAAGGTAGGAAATGGTCATGTTTTGGAATGGGAAAAAGGGCTTAGAATGGTACCAACAATGTTAAATGAAGACGAATTTCACTTCTATATATAAATTTCCATGTTGTCAAATAGGCCTTCCTAGTATGAGTTCTTCAGGATAGGCCGAGTTGGTCTTAGAGGACTCTTTTGACACTTTAAACACAAAAGTAAATATTCTCTTTTGATGCAAAATGGCCACTAGGACATTATATGCATAACAATGACTCTCTTGATTTATGAAAAATAATATTTTGACTTCAAAAGACCTAAAAGCATGAAGAACATGCTTGACCTAATTAACTTGAGCATGAAACCCGTGCTTATAAAATAATAACTATTTTTCTCCTTTTTCTTTTTACATCAAATATACAGTATCAAGAGTACATGAGTCATTATGAAGAACAAACCTAATTACATTTTTCAATGCTGTCCCTATCTCCTTCCTCTCCTCTTCTCTGCCCTCCTCTCCTCTCTGCCTCACTTTATCCCAATCTCTCCCTTGCCACTCCCTCTTTCTCTCCACGTTTATCTCTCTATGCCTTTGTTATTTCCTCCCTCTCCCCCCCTCCCCTTCTCTCTCTGCCATCCAACTTTGTTACTATCCCCTTCTTACCTCTCTTAAATTTGATGAGGTTTTATTTTGTTTAAGGAAGTATCTAAATTAAAAAGGTTGAATTGGTTGTAAAATATTAAACCTATATTTTGGATAAATTCATGTAAAGAAAATAAAAATAATGAAAAACGTTAAACAAATCATGCTCTATCTTTCCTCTATTATTGTTAGTCACTTTGCTTGCTCTCATCGCTTGGATCCTTAGTTAGGATGGATCTATGTTGTTTCTTCATAACATCATTTATATTATATAAATTTCACATCATTATACATAAAAGTATTCTCATTTTTTATTTTATTAAAACCTCGATTTAATTTCTATAGAAATATTTTTAGTCCTCGTGAGAATAGAGGGTTTAGATATATCTCAAAACTACTTATAACATTTTTCCTTTTAGATTCGATTCAAAAAATGTTATCAAATTAAATTAATATAAGATATTTTGATTGTTAAATAACTTATGGTTTTTGGGCATGTGGTACTGATAATTCGTGGTATTGGACCATGGTATTATACAAATCATTTTTGCAAATTAATAATATCCATTTTCAAGTGGGGGCAAAAATTCATAGTTAAGAATCTTATCATATTGTTATAAAAAAATTTGAATGCTAAATAAGTTATGATTTTTTTGCATGCAGTATTGAAAAGCCATGGTATTGGCCCATGGTATTGTAACAAGATCTATTCACATGTTCATAATATGAATGGAAAAGTGTGGGTGAATCTCTATGGTTAAGTATCTTGTGATAAGCCATGGTATTAGCCCATGGTATTATCAGAAATATTATTTACAAGTTAATAATATATCTAGTAAAGTGGGGGTGAATTTCCCTGGTTAAGAAACTTTTCATGTTTTAATAAGATATTTTGATTGTGAAATAACTCATGTCTTTCAAAGTATGTTGTATTGGTAAGTCATGGTATTGGCCCATGATATTGTAACAAAGGCGTATTTACAAGTTAATAATATCAATTGTAATATGGAGGTCAATCTTCATGGTTAAATTTTTTGTCATATTGCTATAAAATATATTGATTGTGAAATAAGTTATGGTTTTTGGGAATGGGTTATTTATAAGTCATGGTGTTGGCCCATGAAATTGTAACTAATCCTATTTGCAAGTTAAATTAATTGTAAAATACTTTTCCTTTTTTCTTAACATTATTTTTCTTTTATTTCGTTAAAATTTAATGACGATTTTTTGGAATGACATTTTAAGCTCTTTATCTGCACATTTAAGTGTCTCACATTTTAATAAATATGGAATTTACTTCGCAAGTCCCCCCGAAAACACACGATTCAAATGAGAAACATCCAAAAGCAGCCTCCTTATTTACTATGACTCATCAGATCAATAACTACAATTCCATAAAAACAACCTTTCCCAAATCATTTCATTGTCTAGTGTGTTTAAAAATATTTAACAATATAACAAAACACAAAGTATGAATTCCTATAACAAAACAGAAAGCATGAATTCCTATAGTTAGATATGCTTAATTAAAGATGATCTTTCCAAATCTTTCATTTATTAGGTGTAACGAATGACTGGTTAATACGTTAATATCCATTATTAATACAGATATGCTTAATTAAAGATGACCTTTCCAAATCTTTCATTTATTAGGTGTAACTTTGCATGTTTAACGAGAATGACTCGTTAATACCCATTATTAACACAGTTGCAGCCAATTTTGTGTCAAGTATATAGTTCTTGTATTAGTAGCGAATTTTGTGTTAACTATACAATTCTAACCAAGAATTTCAATGTATGTAACATTCAAAATTAAAAATCTTTCATTTATTAGGTGTAATTTTGCACGTTTACCGAGAATGACTGGTTAATACCCATTATTAATACGGTTGTAGCGAATTTTGTGTCAAGTATACAGTTCTTGTATTAGTAGCGAATTTTGTTTTAACTATACAGTTCTAACCAAGAATTTCAATGTATGAAACATTCAAAATTAAAAATCACCTTCGCTCTGTTCATTTCTCTTTTGGTTCCTTTTTATGAGAAGTTCCTCTGAATTTTCTACTTCACTTGACTTCTACTAGAATCCTTATGTTCTTTGCACCTCAGCGTCATCTCTGTATTGAAAGCGGTTAAGGCCATCCCTAATTTTCAGTTCTACACGGATGAGCGATTCTCTGATTTTCAATTGTACTTAACTTACATTCTCAGACTAAGAGAATCATTTTGGTGCCTATAGAAACAATGCACTATGCTTTTCACCACACCAATTTTGAAGTTTTGAAGGTGTATGGAACACAGTTATGTATGTTTTAATTGTATAAATATCTAAGATAACACTGAGAAATACGAATAGAACCCAATTAAATTGTGTGCAATGCGAAAATTTATATTAACGATCAGACGATTTCACGCAAACTAAAGGAAGTTACAAACATATTTACATTGATATTCAAAGTAAAGTTAATAGACAAGTGTATATCTATTGTACAGGTAGATTAACATTCTTAAATAAGCTGTGTCACTCATCTTACAAATTATTCTCATCTACGTCAAAGTGACAGTAAAAAGAAAAAGTATTCTCATCTATGTCAAAGTGACAGTAGAAAATAAAAAGTTATCAATATTTCAAGATGTTATTCAGACATCAAGCCGTCGCGCAGACACTGGTTTCTAATCCAAACTGGTTGATTCTCATGTTAACATCCTCTAATGCTTTGGTTCTTTTTTTGCCCATGAACTCTATGCCGTGGATCTAAGAAAAACGTTTGAACGTAGCAACAATGTGCTCTAATATAGCCACCAGTCGAAGACCAACAAAAGACACTTTTCAAGAGCCAAAGAATTATGTTGCGCCTAATGTTATGCTTCATGTACTTGCCTCTTGTACATCATCCCAACCCTCAATTTCACTTAATAGGCATAGAATTATAATCAACCAACACATCTAGTAGATTCCATCAAGAAACCTGTCATGGTTTTATTGGAAAGGCTGAGGAGACAAAGGATGAATTCAGACATAAAACACGAGTTGTTGATTTTCTATTGATCACAAAAAACATGATGCTTACAATGAACCCTGTGAAGGGTATTTATCCTTTTCCAACTAGCTACCTGCTTTGACATGTAACCACATGCAACTAAACACTAAAAGTCATGTATCATTCCACTTGCATGAACACTCAAATACTCAATCACTCAATTAATTGACTCTCTATGTTTACCCAACTCAACAGTAATTATCTTATTTTAACAAATCCTCTATCAAAGCCATTGCCATAATAGAAATCCCGTGATTCAGATTTTTACTACTTATACTTATTACATTTAATTTAGTAAACTTAAGGAGGACAGTCAAAATCCCCCTTCTTCTGAGATTCTTTGAATAAAAGTGACTTTGTATAGTGGACGTTGCCACCACTCTCATTAAGTTTAATGAACCGGTTGCAATAGAATAGATATTTGTAGTGAAGATCTCAATCACAAGATTGCTAAGAAGGGCCTTGATCAACGGTCATGACATCATCCAGCGTCATGATTGATTGTCATTTGTTTTTGGGCATCAGTGGGATGTGTTGGATAATGTTGTAATTCTATGCAGAGCCATAGCGAGAGAAATTGAGGGCTGGAATGATGGCTTTGCTATTTCAGAGGGTGCAAGTATACGAAGGAGAACAACAGGAGGGGCATAATTCTTTGGCCCTTGGAAAGGATATTGATAAATTCCTAGTAGCTTCTGGTCTCCAAATTGTGGATATATTAGAGTACATTGTTTCCATGTTTAAAAGTTTTTCTAAGAAAGAAAATTGTGCTTAGAGATCATGGTAAAAAAAAAGGGAAATCGTGCCATGTTCACTTGAGAATCGCTCAGCTTCCATTGGAAATCAGTGTCACCTTTTCTGTTGAAATTTGGTACCGGAGGACAGGTGGTTCCCTTAGGCTTTGATCTTTGGCCTAGGGAAAAATGTCCAAAAGATTTTAATTTTTCTCCTAAAGTGACTTTATAATTTTTTATAAAGTTAAAATCTAATTTAAAAGTGACTTTAAGTGATAAAGTTACTAAAGTCTAATTTTAAAGTGACTTTAATAAAGTCAATGTAAAATTAGAAAAGGAAAAGTGACTTTGGAAATAAATGACTAAGTGGGTCTTTATTAAAGTGGGGTGAATTAAAAAATAGAAAGTGAGATTTAAATGTGCATTTAATCTCAGCCATTGATCTAAATCTATTTCAGCCATTGGATTTAGAGATCACCCAAAAGTCACTTGGATCACCAAAAAGTCACTTGGAGTTATATTAAAGGAGGAAAAGGAGAAAAAGATCATTCATTTCTTTCATGAGCAGATTGGGAGAAGGAGAGCAAGAGAGCAAGGGAGATTTCTGGACAAGAAGGAGAAAGAGGCAGCAGTTTGGCACACATACCAGGCAGCTCTTCAGCAAAATCAGAACAACAGAAAGACAAGTAGAACAGCAGCAAGAACAAGCAGAAAAAGTTGATTTTTTTGCTGAAAACTGAGAAGTTTCCAGGTGGTCTGTTGGGCTAAAAACGGATAAGTTTGCTTGCTGAAAAAATTATTTTGCTGTAATTTTTTGCTGACATTTTCTTGCTGTAAAAAGACATTTTTCAGAAATAAAGAAGAGCTCTCTAACTGGTTTTCCCCAAGAGTTGTAGGGGGTTTTTCCAGGGTCACGTTGACCAAAAATATCAGTGTTTTAATGTGTTTTAATGGCTGTTTATTACTGCTGATTTTTATTTCTGCAATTTCCAGCATTTTGTAAATTTTCCCAGAATTTGTGTTTTCAGCAAAATTTATTTTTTCCAGCTTGTTGAATGTATGGTTATGGGAAAGGGCATTTAACTACATGGGAGAAATAAGGAGAAACTGAAAACCGGGGTGGAAAAACAGAAATTTTAACATGGTATCAGAGCTTGAGTGCTGAAGGGCAGTTTGGGACAGCAAAAGAGAAAAATTACAGCTGTTGATTTTTCACTCAGAAAATTCCAGCAAGCTGATTTTTCATAAACAACAGGTTTATCTTTACTACAGCAGTGCTATTTTTCAGTTTTAGGACAGCAGGATGTCATTGGGATTGAGGGTGGAGGATAGGTTGGATGGGCATACAAATTACATCGTTTGGAAGGAGAGAATGCAGAGTATCTTTGAGGAGGCAGAAGTCTGGGATATCATGGTGCATACCACACAGACCCCTGTTGTTGTGCCTACTGATGCTACTCAGTTGGCTGCTTATAATAGAAAGAACAACAAAGGTAAGAGGCTGATTCTAGACGGAATCAAAGACCATTGCATTCCTCATGTGAGAGGAAAGAGCAATGCCCATGAGATGTGGACAACATTGTCCAATCTCTACCAGAGTACCAATGAGAACCGGAAAATGGTTCTGAAGGAGAAAATGAAAAACATTAAGATGGGCAATGATAGTGCAGCTGGATATCTCACTAAGATTACTAATGTGAGAGATGAATTGGCAGCGATTGGAGAGGCCATTCCACCCACTGAGTTGGTGCGGATTACGGTAAATGGCCTCCCCCGTTCATGGATGAACTTTGCTGATGGGGTTTGTGCACGTGAGACCCTTCCCACATGGGAGAGGTTTTGGGATGATTGCATTCAGACAGAGACCAGGAAAGGTCAGTTTGGGGCAGCCAAGCCAGTTGAGCAGGATGAGGATGTAGCACTGATGGCAGGAGGCAAGAAAGGCAAAGGGAAGAAGCAAACTTCCACAAGCAGTGGTGGGGGCAAAGGCAAAGGTAAAGGTAAACAGGTAAACACACAGAAGGACTATTCCAAGGTGAAGTGATGGAATTGTCAAAAGATGGGACACTATGCAGTTGTGTGTCCGGAGAAGAAGAAGAAGAAGGGGAAGGACCAGAGTTTGGCAGCATCAGCAGAGATTGAGGACTTTACAGGTCGTTTTGACCGGGATTTTGCATTCACTATGTGTGAGTCCTCTAGTGCAGGATCACCTGCCATACAGGTTCAGAGGGAGCAGGATTTTCCCTCGATTAGTGGAGCATCTACAGGTATCTGGTATGTAGACAGTGGGGCTTCACGTCATATGACAGGAGTCTGTGAGTACTTCTCGGAGCTTTCAGAGAGTGGCACTGATATTGAGGTAGTACTCGGTGATGACAGAGTTGTTAGAGCAGTCGAGGTGGGGACAGTGACATTTCAGAGGGAGTCCAAACCTCCCTTGAAAGTGACAGATGTTCTTTATGTGCCAGGGATGAGGAAGAACCTCATATATGTCTCAGCTTTGGAGGACAGAGGATATGAGGTACTGTTCAGGGGAGGACAGGTGTTGATGTATCCCAGGGGCGCTCCAGCTGAGTCAGCTAGAGTGATAGGTGTACGCCATGAAAAGGTGTACAGGTTTGCATTCCAGCCCCTTTTGGCATTGAGTAGTAGTACCGACAGCAGAGCTAGCAGTTCTGAGCAGTGTGAGATTTGGCACCGCAGGATGGGACATATGTATCATGGAGCCTTGAGGACCTTGCGGGAAATCACTACAGGTATGCCAGATTTCAGTACTGATCACTTTGATACTTGTAGAGGATGTGCTATGGGCAAGTTTGCCAAATCCCCTTTTCCAGCAGTGACAGCAGAGTGACTGGGATACTTGATTTGATTCATTCTGATGTGAGCGGTCGGATGTCTCATGTTTCCTTGAGTGGATATGAGTACTATGTTTTATTCATTGATGATCACTCCAGAAGGACCTGGATTTATTTCTTGAAGACCAAGAGTGAGGTCTTCAAGCGGTTTCAGGAGTTCAGAGCTCTTGTGGAGACACAGACAGGTCGGAAGATCAAGTCCGTGAGGTCAGACAATGGAGGAGAGTACACCTTTGGAGAGTTTGTTGACTTTTGTATGGAGGCAGGCATCAGGAGGGAGTTCACTGTTCCTTACAACCCCCAGCAGAACGGGGTTTCGGAGAGGAAGAACAGATCCATCATAAGGGCTGCCAAAGCCATGTTACATGATTAGGGGTTGCCATTGTTTTTGTGGGCAGAGGCCTGCAACACAGCTGTTTACTTGCAGAACAGGAGTCTGCATCGTGCCTTGGGGCACATGACTCCGGAGGTGGCTTTCTCTGGGAAGAAGCCTGATATTGGTCATCTTCATATCTTTGGATGCATTACATACTTCTATATACCCAAGGAGAAGAGGACCAAACTAGAGCCCACCACAGAGAAGGGTATCTTTGTGGGCTACAGTGAGACCTCAAAGGCCTTTTGGATTTACATTCCTGCACAGAGGAGAGTTATTGTCAGACAGGATGTGAAGTTCGAGGAGGACAGGGCCTTTAGGAGATCACGGGAGTTGGAGTATCTAGATCAGCCAGACCCTCAGCAGCAGTTGAGTCAGTCACAGGGATCCAGTGGGCAGGGGTCAGGAGGATCAGGAGGATCAGGAGGTACATCCATGAGGATGTCAGGTCCATCAGTGAGCAGTGGCTCACCGAGCCAGAGGGGTGGTGCTCCGAGCAGGTCACACGGTACCTCAGCTTCTACAGGTTCAGGTGCAGGCAGGAGGACAGCAGACAGACAATCAGGAGTTCGGGCTATTGATGGTGATGAGGAGGAGTTTCATTCTCCTATGGGAGAAGCATGCTCAGGGAAGAGGAAGCCCAAGTGGCTTCAGGACACCTTGAGAGATGCCACATCTGTTGCTGAGCCGAAGAGGCCGATCAGAGAGAGTAGACCACTTGAGAGATTTTGTAGCTATATGGCGACGATTACCAGCATCCTTGACTCTGAGCCTTCTAGCTATGAGGAGGCAGCTAGCCAGCAAGTCTGGAGAGAGGCCATGCAGGAGGAGTATTCTTCTATCAATGAAAATGATGTTTGGGAGGTGGTGCCAAGGCCTGAGGGCAAGTCTGTGGTTACTTCCAGATGGCTTCACAAGGTAAAGCATGCTGCAGATGGCAGCATTGAGAAATTCAAAGCGAAGTTTGTGGCTAGAGGGTTCTCCCAGGTAAAGGGAGTTGATTATGAGGAGACCTTCGCTACCGTGGCTCGATATACTTCGATTCGCTCCACTATATCGATAGCAGCAGAGATGGGTTGGAAGATCCACCAGATGGATGTGAAGACCGCATTTCTCAATGCCTTCATACAGGAGGAGGTGTACATTGAGCAGCCACAGGGCTTTGAGGTGCATGGGAAGGAGTCCCATGTGTGCAGACTGAAGAAGGCCCTTTATGGCCTGAAGCAAGCTCCAGAGCTTGGTACTCCAGGATAGATACTTATTTGCAGGGGATGGGTTTCACAAAGAGTGAGGCAGATCCGAACCTTTACTTTATTCTGATAGGTGAGGAGCCTCTCATTCTGGTGTTTTATGTGGATGACTTGGTCATTAGAGGTGCAGAGAGACTCATAGAGCACTGCAAGAGAGATCTTGCGACGGAGTTTAAGATGAAGGACATTGGCTTGATGCGTTACTTTTTGGGTTTGGAGGTGTGGCAGGAGGAGGGGCATTTCTTCCTGGGGCAGGGGAAGTATATTGTGGACATCCTTAGCAGATTCCATATGGAGGATTGTAGACCCATGTCGACACCGATGATCACCAACTGGAAGAAGTTTCATGCTTCGAATTCCGAGTTGGTGGATCCCACATTGTACAGGCAACTGATTGGTTCCTTGATGTATTTGGTCAACACTAGACCAAATATCTATTTTGCAGTCAACACGATGAGTCAGTTTATGTGTGAGCCTAGGAAGGTTCACTGGGTCTCTGCAAAACACATTTTGCGGTACTTGCAGGGGACAGTGGATTATGGTCTGGACTACAGGCAGGGAGATGGAGTGAGATTGGTAGGATACACTGATTCTGATTGGGCAGGTTGTGCTTCTGATAGAAAGAGCACTTCAAGGTGCTGTTTTGGGTTGGGTTCAGTGGTAGTGTCATGGTTCAGCCGGAAGCAGCAGTCAATAGCACTGAGTTCAGCAGAAGCAGAGTATATGGCAGTCAGTCTAGCTAGTTGTGAGGCCATCTGGCTTCGCAAGATGTTGTTTGGCTTATTTGGTCAGCCGTTGAGACCTTCAGTGATTTACTGTGATAATCAGAGTTGCATTAAATTCACGGAGAATCCAGTATTTCATGACAGGTCAAAGCATATCGGGATCAGATATCATTTCATCAGAGACTATGTTCAGAAGGGAGCTGTGAAGCTTGAGTATATTTCCACTGATGAGCAGGTAGCAGACATTCTTACCAAAGCCTTACCACGGGGGCAAGCATGTTTACTTCAGAGACAAGATGGGTGTGGTGAGGAACACCTTCCTCGGTAAGAGGGAGTGTTGAAATTTGGTACCGGAGGACAGGTGGTTCCCTTAGGCTTTAATCTTTGGCCTAG
>APFE030716126.1:29205-52587 GCA_000404065.3 Pinus taeda | reverse complement strand
AATTAAGGAATCTTTCATCAATCCAATGCGAGTGTAACCCACTGGCCAATAATGTGGAAGGAATGAGATGAAGAAAGATGTAGTAACCAAACCGAAGCATGTTTTCGGCGTACACAAGATGTGGCTAGCACGTGATAGAAACCCTCTAAACCAACCAATAATGAAATATGACACAGAGTCGAGGAATCCACCAATAGGGTCAAATGGAAACTGAGGCACTACACGAATCCTCATGCGTGATAATGAAAGCTGACATCATACATAAGGGAAACCACTTAGTCAAAGACCCATGATACTGATCGATGTTGAGCACAAGGTCACCTATCAATGATGGAAATAGGGCTAATGTGCAGCTCTAGGTCCACTCTTAGAGCAATTTGTCGTAGTCGATAAGAGAAAGGCCCTCTAGCAAGAATTCAATGGGGACCTTCTCAAACCAACATGAGCAAAGGACCAAATAGTTGATGGGATAGTGAACATGACTCTAACAACCAGGGATGGCTGACTGAAAATAATTCAAGGGGCATTGCAGAAAGGACGACTCAAGTTTACTTCCCTTAAACAATATCACGACTCAAATGTGACAATATGGCAGCATACGATAACTTTGTATAAGTTTTTCATGCAAGGGTCACAAACAAAATCTCCATATGATTGGAAGAGATAACCAACTGGAGGAGTACTAACTCAATAACAAGGTTAAGGCTCTCCGAAGTCAATCTAAAGCCCATCCCAATGGAGGAAAGACTTAATTTTGAGTTATTTTTTCAAGGGCAATACAATTGACTCTAACTACTATCAATCATGGAAGTAATTTCTCGTTCCCGCTCTTTTTGAAATTTTTAATTTTTTTGTATTTTTCATATTTAGAAAGCCTAAAAAACAATAAAAGAATTCCTATGGTGCAGTGGAAAGAACAAGTGTCTAGATATAGATGCTCTAATTCCTGGGAGGGGAACATTCCTATGCTCAATGCAAGGTGATGAAACTGGTCAATGACACTCAAAGGAATGTTCTTTCCATGGGAAGAAGATGTCAATTTGCAGAGGCTAAGTGATTGAAAGGTTGATTTTGCAAAAAGACATGGTCAAAAAGTGGCTTAAACACAAGTCCAAGTGAAGCCAGCTTAAGGCCAAAAGGTACAGATATTCAACATGCAATGCAGTAGTACAACTCAACACAAAGAAGCCTCTAGCATATAAAGCTAGAAAAATAGCAAAGAAGTAAGAGAATGAAGCTTCAACACACAAGCAATGGCGGGACTAAAGAGGACTCTCAAGGCTACACAATATAGAAGCATGGACAACATATGATAATGATGATCTAACTAACATGCACATGTAAAGGTTGGCTCTACCATTACATCATGATTTTATAAGTTGGTGAGTGAAAAAGGTTTAAGAACCAAGACATGATGGGGTCGACCCTATGGATAAGATATCGCAGTATGGGGGCCAGTATGAAAAATGCAACGGAAAATGATATTCCATAACCTATATTCCAGTGAAAAAATGATAACCTCCATGATGGGTCCACAGTCATGGAATCGAAGCAGTCTCTCAAAATCTCCAAAGCATCCTGAAAAAATGATCCATCCCAACACTCCAAGCCAAAAATCTCATAAAGCTCATAAAGTTTTGAAAAGAAAAAAAGAACTTTAGAAAAATTGATTTTCACATGTCAACTTATATAAAGACCTTTTGACTTACAATTCTTCATTTGTGTTGTGAACAAGTGAGTGAAGGAGCTCTGCAAAAACTCAAGCAAGCTCAATCCATCAAATTTGTCTGTTCGTTTAGCCTTCAACCCTCTAGGTAGCCTTCTAAATTATTTTTTAATAAGTTTTACTCCTTTTCAAATGTTTTTGTCGAAAATTTCACCGTAGAAAATTAATTTAAAAATTATTCTCTATGTACACACGGGTTGGACATGACAGACTCATGTATAGAACAGCCCTACACATGACTATGTATATACTGAACCCGCGTGCACATAGTTTTAAAATTTAAAACATGATTTTTAATGATACAAAACACTTGTTTTGCAGAATGTCAATTTCGTGGAGAGAAAGGGAGCATAGTGCGATTGATAATGAAATTATGGATGACCCTATTGCATTAGATGCCTTATGAGGATGTGGATTATTGAAAATTTTCAAAATGCCGAATATGAAAGCAAATACTAGATTGCTTGAGATGCTGATCCATTATTGGGATCTAGAAGAAGATGCTTTTGTTATTGACCAAATGCCTCTAGGGATAGAAATAGAGGATATCTATTTCATCACTGATCTTTCACGAAGAGGAGAGAGGGGCAACTCAACAGGAAGAACAAGAGGGAGCCTCAGTGTAGAGGACTACGTATGCATCTACTGCACATGAAACACCGAGAAGATTGGAACCTAGATTCAAATTAAACATGTAGAGAACTATTGTAGAGGCTACAACCACCCTCCAAAATTTTACCTTTCACAGCATCTTGTCTTGCTTCGTCAAGTGCACAAGCTTAAGTGCTTTTCTTGCACGGAGATAGTTTGTCAATCAAAGATTGATGCATTCCCCTCACAGGCTTTTCATCTGGACTTGCTCCAACTGCAGGTTGAGAAACTCCCCCAAGAAATTGCGCAATTCTGGAGGGAAACCAGCCTTCCCTCCAAAAATTGCGCAATTCTATCTGGCAGCCTGTTGGGCTCCTGAATTGTGCAATCCTACCAGTTAGGCTTCACCCAAAAAATTGCTCAATCTTTCCCAGCAGGGCTACTCAGCCTGGGAATTGTGTAATCTCGGGCAACAGTTAGCTGCTCTGCCCATAAATTACACAAATCTCATGGGCAGCCAACCCAGCTTCCATCTAGAAATGCACATTTCCTCCCAGCTGTTGAGCAACCTCATGCATGAGCAGTGGGGTTGACTAGTTCGACCCGAGACCAAGGAAACTTGACTTGCATGTATGGCTTGCTCTTACCTAGAATAGCAAAAGGCAACATGCAAAAAGCATCCCATGATTCAGGGAGCTAGTTTTAGCAGCTCGAGGTTACATGCAAAGTTCCTTTAGAAACTTTCCTCCAAGTGTTACTTTTTCCTAGATTTGTGGAATGCGCGTCATGACCCCAAAATTATTTATTCGACGCAACAGAGCTCAATATTTCACACCAATCTTGGAGCTCCAACATCCCATAGCACATCCAGGACTCTTCGACACATTCGGCTTAGCTATTCACATGTAAGTGGCCTCAACTAATCTTTTTTAGCATTTCTGTCGCTTTTTGTGTTTTTTCTTGTGTGAGTGTTATTTGCTTGATTTATTTGAATGCATGTTGTCATTTACATACATACTAGCTTGTACTACCACCATTTCAGTTTTCATTTCTATCTCACTACTGTCGTATGCATGAAACTGTTTTGCATGAATAGTCGCCGATTTGGTGACTTGCTTCACCCACATGCATGTTGATCTGTTTACTGAATATTTCATTCAATGTTTTCTTGCATGATCGATCACTTCTGCTTTCACTTAGTGTCACCATGCATTCACTTTTACATTTTCTTTCAGTTTCTCGTCGGCGAGTCTGGCCAACCTTGGCCCAGACTCTGCCTTCACTCAAATAGAATTGCACAATCCGTGGAAGGAAGTTTCTATCTTCCTCTCTAGAAATGCATATTTCTACCCAGGAACTATCCTCCAAGACTATTTTGTGCATTTCTAAGGGATAGTGACTGCTGGCCCAGAAAATTGCACCATGCAGTCCCTGAGCTAACAGTCATTCCGAGCTAGAATTGCACATTGTGCAATCCCAACATTCAGCAGTCAGCCTGGATTGTGCATTATGAAAATCCAGCAGCTAGTCAGCCTCCCGAGATAGTCCAGGTAGATTTTTTTGTAGTTTTGGCAGCCATTCACCCAACTTCCTAAAATAAATTGTGTAATCTTTGCCTATCATTCCCCAAGTATGTGATATGTCATTTCCCAAATTTGCTTTCATTTTCGCTAACAAATTTCTTTCCATGAATTTCGTTTTGTCTCCAAATATTTCAGGTGTTCATCCACCTCTTAGCAGTATAAGATCAATGGCCTCCAAGAGATCAGGATCAAAAGACATTGAATGGAGTGCAACTGGAGCAGCACTTGAATGGGTGTCCACATGTCTACCGATCTATGAAGATACCAAGTTGTTTGTAGACAAGGACATCAAGATGAAATGGCAAGAGGTAAATGAAGCATTTGCAAGCACTTTTGAGGAAGACCTTGAAGAAGGTCAGGTGTATGTGAACATTCACAAGTCTAGATTGTACCAGATTGCATGTAGATATCCCACATTCCCATGCGTTGACATGATACACTGGATCGTCTCCCACACTGATCCCAAGACGATGACTTTGAGTAGTGTCAGTGTGATGAAGATTGCGACCTTCTAGGCATAGGATTATGATGAGATGTATTAGATGTCAGAGCCTGTAACTATCATGAAGACTCCCTTCATCTTACCCAGCAATAGTGCCAACTCTAGAGACATTCTAAAGAACTGGGTAAAGGAGACAGCTAGATTCCGAATGACACCCAACTAGATCTACAAGACAAAGATACTGTGGAAGGCATATCAATACTTGGTCATATTTTCATGTCGACTATACGGCCAAGAAAGCACGAAAACCTTCCCACAGAGTTGGGTGATTGTGTTGGACCAACTGGCCAGAGAAGGAAAACCATCTAACTGGTCCGGCATGTTGGGTTATCAACTAAAGGAATAGGTAATGAAGGCTCAACAGTCACTCGAAGGTACGCAAGAAAAGATCTACATGTTCGCCTACATCTTAGATGCAATCTGTGCCCGGAGGAGTTCCCGAGCTTGGAGTGGGCATGGTCACCGATGGAGACTGCTATGAACACATATTGTAAGTTGTTGTCTAAATGCAGCTTCAGAGGAGTTATCACACGGCTGTTCGATCATTTTGTCACCCCAGTTTACAAGATGATATTCGAATAGGATCCATCGTGCATGTTGAAGGAAGCAATGGAGGTACTGATAGACATTGTTGATTAGTATGCCTCACCATCTGGAACCTTCATATGAATGTTCAACGTGGAGAAGCCTCCACATGTTCTACCAATTGTTTCCTTGGACATACTCATCATGTAGGAAGTAGCATATCACATCTTGGCAGAATTGACAACTAGACTACACCAGAAGAAGAAGGCACCTTGACCCACTCTTCCGTTGCAAATTGGGTTATATGAGATCTGGAGTTTCAAGAAAGAGGATGTCGAAGGAGAACAGATGAATAAGTACCCATTTGACCTCCGAAGTTATAATCTATATGACCCACATTTCATTGTGAAAGATCACTACATGAGAGTATAGTCCAACTAGATACATGGGGCATTTCATTGGGCCGAGGAGGACCCATGGAGATATTGCTATAGTTTCTCCAGCCCCAATGAATAGGTCAGCTGTGCTGTGGAGTGGTTAATGAAGCAAGATGAAGCAACATCCCAGAGAGCACCAGCAGCAGCAACATCAGTAACAATAGAGGAAAGCATACCAATGCGCGAAAAGGGAAAGAGGAAGATTGTCGATCACATGGAGGAAGAGAAAAGATGAAAGTTCCAAGCAGATCTACTTGTATAGAAAGTAGCTATGGCTATATAGGTAAAGAGGTAAAAACGCGACAAGTGAATCCCACAAAAGAAGAGAGACAAGCAAAGAATGAAGGAAATAGAGAAGGAGTTGCATGAGTTGACGGATCAACTCCGGAAGGAACAACAGCTGTGTAAACAAGAGAGAGAAGCACAGTAGCAACAGGTACAATAGGGGGCGCAACATGTGAAAATAGATGAAACAATGCCCTTACAAGTAGTGGATTCATCATAACAGTTGGCATCAGGTAGACAGGGTGAACCATCATAGGAGCAAGCACTTCAACAGTTGGATACAGGCATGGAGCAACAGGAATTGGATCATGACATCGACCTCATGCTTCACCACCAAGAGGTCAACTTACCCACTTCAGCACATCTCGATGATGAGAAATTCTCAATTGACCAAGGAGGAACTGAGATCCTTGGAGATCAGCCAGAAGGAGAGATGCACAACATCTCATTAGACGATTATCAACATAGAGTTGTGTAGTCTCATAGAATATCAACTTTAGAGGATCATACATCTCCTACGCAAGTTGAGGAATGAGTGATCGTGTTTGATTTGTGAAAACATCCAGCAGCCTTGGCCGATGCAACCAGAGTGTATGTCGAAACCACTAGCTCAAGTGTTCACTTTCTGATAGCTAAGAATGAGCGAATGGCTAAGGAACTACAGATGGTCAAGCAAGGAGGAGAGTTGGTGACAGCGTCCACCCGAGCCGAACTGAAGAAGTCAATACTAGAGGAGTATTGTCCCTTGACACAATTATATGAGCATTGTACTCCAAGTTTGGTACTGTGCATAAGTCAGTCGTCCATCTCAACGGATGACAGTAGCGATGTGCTAGGAGAGCACGTATCTTGGTGAACTTACATGCTATTGTTGATTACATGCAAACATGGATGATGAGATATAAGGAAGACCCCCTTCACTTGCCGAAGATGATGAGGACTAGTGCGGTTGAGTTGAAGGAATACATCTGGAGCCAAATCCAGAACTATGAAGAACTCCCACAACTCATCACTAGTATACAGGCCTCCCATGCATGTGTATTCAAGAGTATGGATGTTGTGGTGTGCACACATGCGATCCCATCTTTTGGGACTCTCACCAAGGTGAAGACAAAGGCACAAGTATGACTAGAGCTTGACTCATACTTTGACGATTTGATGTGCATTTCCACCAACCCAGCTTTCCCATCAGTGCAGACATCATGCACAAGTCTTTTGTTGGTCCAATCGCATTGAAGACTATGATGCACATGCTTTCATATGAGTTGGACAGAGGAGCCTGATTAGTGTACCCAAATGCTATGGAGGCAAGAGTTAGGTTCCAAATATATGTCACCTTGGAGCACATGGACACCATCGTGGACTATCGATCTTGGCATCAGCATGTTACTATTGATCAGTGTGAGGATGCTGAGGAGTTGGACTTCCACGGTTGTCTAAGTCATGGTGATCTCTAGCATGACTTGCTTAAGTGATTTTGTTTCACATGGGTACATGCACATTGTAATGTAATGTCTTATCAAGTGTAATTCAAAAATTGATAGTTGGATGTAACAGTCATAGAGTAGATGAAGAGTTATGAAGGTAGATGAACTGTCACAAAGGGGAATGTCAAGGGTCACCCCACCCTTTGCTATAAATAGTCCCTCATAACTCATTGTATAGGCTTTTGGTCAGCCAAGCTTCTAATAATACTATCTTGGAGAGAGCTATGGATAGTATTGTAACGAGCCTTGGCTTCTCCACTACGTAGAGCTAGTACATCTCTTTGGAGGAGCAAGCGATTGTGGTTGTAACGTTCGGCTATCAGAAGTAGTGGTTGGACATGGATGTATTGTATGACTGGGACTTACACTTCTTAATATAACAAGAGCCAACAGGTTTCATGCATATGTTGTATTACATTCTATGCATGTATAGACTATTCTGTATAAGTATGTATGAATCTTTCTGAAATGTGTTGTTGGTTTAACCATCACTTTGTATTGCTCACTAACTTTCCTTCCATGTTGTGATGCATCTTTTCTCATGTGTTCCCTTTTTAACTGCATGCTATCACAAGTTTTGAAGGGGCGCACTCATCTCAACCCCCATGTGTTAGAACCTCTCATGCACCTTCCTTGGCTCACTGCAACTGTAACACCCTTGATACCAACGGAGTTATCATACTTGCCTCGGTGCAAAATCACGATCAAGGTAATACCATACGACCCACTGCTAGGACTCCTACACCAAACGGTCTGAGATCTAATTGGGACTTCTTACTGAGGAGATCCCCTGACATGTTGGTAGGTCTAGCACCGTTAACATTTCTAGTGCTAAAAGGAGGGTTAGATGACAAGTTGTGTCCTCTCATCCTGTTTTGGACCTTTGCATATATGTCATGGATTCTTGTACTCTTCTCCCTCCGCAATGTTTTTTGAATCATGAAGATGTCACCATCACGAGGGAGTTTTTTGATCTCTTGTCCACTTACACATATGATGGTGAAGGTGAAGTGGCCTAGATTGAGTTCTTACATGAATTTCTTTCCATGCTTCATGAGGAAGATGGGTATTCTGATGAACAGGCCAACTTGCTTCTTGCATACACACTTTGCGAATCTCCACTTCAATGGTTGTGCAACCTATCGGCTAATAGCGTTCACTCACTTGAGATCCTCTGTGATCTCATTGAAGACACTTTCTATCATTTTTATCCAGACCATCTTTACCAAAAACTATTACAACAACAGAAGGCTCTGCATGAATCGATTATGGATTTTTCGCAACACTTCCGTGACTTGCAGTTTCAAGCTCCGAGGAGCCGAATGAAAATTTTCTATCTTTGGGACCGGTTTGAGTATTGCATTAAGAAACTTGCTCATCCCAAGAAGAAGTTTGAAATCAAGCCTCGCCAAACATTCTTCAGTGATGGAGCTGCGCAATCTCAGACTGATGCAGTCACTGTCATGAGTGACTGTCTACCATCCCCTCATCAAATAGCTCCACCACTACAGAGTGATGTTGAGGATCATGCTCACACACCTGTTTAGCTTTCACATCCTCCCAACATCACTTTGCTTAATTTTCACACATATTTGGTTTTGAATCCATTGATTTGTCATATGCATTTTGTTCCACAACCTCCGACTTTGCAATCGGTTGTTCCTCCGGATTATATTATCTTTTGTTCTTCCATTCTGGACTCTACACTTGTTGTGAACGAGGAACAAGCCATTGATGTAGTTGGTGTTGCACAACCAACATGTGTTGTTATTCATGAAGAGTATGAGTGGGAGCTTGAGCATCAACATGCTATAGGAAAAAATGAACGGTGTATAGAGAATGAAGATACCCTCAAAGGTCTTCCCGGGACCTTCGACAGACTGTAAGATTATCTACAACCATCACAAAGTTACATGTATGTTCATAAACAATAACTAACTATCAAAGTAGGAGAAGTATATTACCTCAAGCCTCCATGTAGATTTGCTGGAGAGCATAATGCAGCTAGGCGGAAGACCCCTGAGCCGGCTCCAGATCAAGTCCTGCACAAAGAAGAGACAAACATAATCATAGCATACAACTCTGATAACTAATACATGAATACATAAAGAACATCTAATTACATATAACTAAGCTACTCATGCGAACAGGTATTGGACAAACAACTTAATGAATGATAGTACCAACACCACGGAGTAGACAGTACAACTGCAGTTCTATATTAATATTGGAAGAGTGATTACAACCATTTGTTGCATCAGCCTTCCTTTAACCCTCCAGCTTCTCTCCCTTCTTGCCAACTTCTTATGATATGAGACAATGCTCAACAGTCAAGTATGTTATCCTTTCAAATGCTCTGACCCTTATCACAATAGCCCTAGCTTTGCTTATGTAGCAATTGAGTTCTGGTTTCCAAGCTCCTCCTTGAATTCCCTAGGGCAAAAGCAATGAACTTGCCATGCTTTTCAGCTCTTTCCCATTTGCCTCCTTCTTTCGGATTAGAAATCCTCCAAATAGGTCGATTTTGGATGTTTCCTTGCTTTTCTTGAGTATTTTAGGAACAAATATCTAGATATTTATGAGTCAATTCGTTCCTTTGACCCTTAGAACTTCACCAAGTTTCACTAACGATGTCCCCTTACTAGCAACATGAGTTAGTAGGGTCACTAACACTCCCTTAGGCTTGTAGACAAGATTTATAAAGCAGGTTGTCAGTGCATAGCCAGCATTAGTTTGGAATCAAGGCCTGTGATTGTGGTCTTTGCTTCAGCTATCATGTCTTTCCCCTCTGAATTGATGAGGAGGTCAATTTGTTGTATAACAGATGCCCCCTAAGGTATGAGATTAGAGGCTATGACGATGGCCAAAATACTTTACTTTAACTGTAATTTTCCTTCAAAAAGAGAGAGAGGATCAAAGCTTCAGGTGGTACGGAAACCTGATACAACACATATATATAAAACTACTAAAATCATGTCCTGAGTCGGGCATTCCCATGCTCAGTAGCTATGTCAAAGTGATTTTTCTCCAAAGAGATATGATGATACTGGTCTCCGATAAGCACAATGTGGATCTGGTGTCATAATAGAATCATCCTGATAAGCTGTCTCCAATAAACAATATCCACAGCTTGGGAGAGGAAACAAGGCTGAGTGATGCAAGCCTCTACCCAAGGTCTTGATTTCCGCTTCACCAAATACCATAGATCAATACATGTGAATATATGCGTTGACGTCGAACATGCACAAAATCATCTGATTACCAGTTAATAATGGAGACCGTTAATAGACACGAGGAGGCCACCAATAATGGTGATGGTCTCCAAGATGCACAGTACAATCTAGCGAGTGTGAAAGATGTCTTTTTCATTGAACACCCGTAGAATCGCTTAACCAAGAGCCAATAATGAGAACCCCTGATCAAACACAAGGCAACCTGCCACTAATATCTGCAAGTACCAAGGCACTAAATGTGTTTCTGGGTTGTCTTCCTAGATAGAGTGGTGAAGTCGATAGGAAGATACCTGTCAAAAGGTAGGCAATAATGTGTCCTACATCAATCGACACGAAACGAGACAAGAATGATTTTGTTTTTTGAGGAATCTTTTGAGCATTTGGGTCTAAACAATAGAGGTCATGATGAAAGGATATGTTTTATGGGTTGATGGAGGAAACAAAAGGTTAACCCTTGAACAATAGAAGGCATGACAACGGTTTTAACCATGGAGCACTAGACTCATGAACACCAAAGAGTGTTAGGATACAGAGATGCAAGAACATCTGGGTATATAGGCTAAACTCATAGGATGGTAGGATTCATATTGAGAGGTCGTCACAAGGAAGGTTTATCTGAGGGAGTGCCATGTTTAAGGGAACGACTGCTGCCAAACCACTCTTTCTAATATGGAATACGAATGTATTGTCCAATTTCCCCGTCTAATTAGTTTATTGAGTCCAGGCGGGTAAACTCATCGATCTTTTCATGTTTTAAGAGTCTAAAAAGGAATGTAAAAAGAGCGACTCTATGCTCTATCTGATTAGTTTAATGAGTCCAGAGAGGCAAACTCATCGATCTTTTCATGTTTTAAGAGTCTAAAAAGGACCACAAAAAAAAGAACGACTCTATATCTTGTTTGTGTAATTTAAAGAGTCCAAACTAGACAACTCAGTGGTCTTTTCATTTTTAGAGAGTCTGAAAAGATCATAAAGAACGACTCCATGGTGGTCCCTTTGTCATAGTTGTTAACCGAGTGCGACAAAAGCTTAATATTATACCTATATCGGTTACTTTTCTGATAGTTAATCTATTGAATCCGGATCAATAGAAACCTATGTTCAATAGATGTCGACCTCATTTTGTTACGAAGAGACTGACTAAACTCATTTTTCATCGTGAATTTTTAATGAGTCATGTTAGAGTCAGTCCTTTGGCCTTCCTATAGTGATCAAAATGGGCCTCTTACTACGTTTGGTTTGGTTAGCTGTTTTGCACATGATCTTTAGTATAAAAAAAAACATGTCACAAGTGTGTCCATCAGAAGCAGCTCGGAAAGAGATTTTCAACAGTATATCACACTCCGAAAACTGGCTCCCGAATCAGAAGATATGGTCAAATGAAGATTGATGCTCATTTGATGGGACGACTGCTTTCCCAACCAACTGTTGTTTAAATTGGGCAGCAACAAAGTACTTGTCTACAGTGATAACATCTCGCCTAGAAATGTTTTTGAAACTGTATACAGAAGGGCTTGCTATGCAAAGAAGATGATCAAGGTTGCTTCAGTGTTTCAGGGTTACCAGTGGATGAGAATTATGTCAGTTTCATGAAATTAATTATGTTGCACAACATTTGAATGTTTATCAATCATAAAGGCTATCATAAACATTTTTTGTTATCTCATCAAGAAATAATGAGTAGCATGGCTGGATTGTGATAGAGAACGAGAGAACATAGCATTTGAGGTTTATTGCCATGCTGCTAATAGATCAAATGTGGAGGAACCAAGGTTGCAAAAGGCAATGCCAAATGAAGGTGAACAATTGGTACTGGGTCTAGTCCTATTCAAAACTCTTTTCAGAGACTCTCTAGATTGGTGCTCCTCTTAGGTGTCCAGAAACAATTTGATTGGTTCAGACGATGAAGGGAAGATGCAAATGCTTCTTCAAAAGAGGATGATTCTAATTTGATAATATCATCGCTACAAGCTCTTGAAACCCATGAAGGGGCAGATGGAGTAACCTTCAAACCATCTCCCGAGTCCCAATGCAGATAAAATCTCTTCTAAGGTTATCAAGAAGAAATCAAATGAAAACAAGGAATCAAGAAAAGAAGAATATATACAATGGTACAAAATGCCCAATTAACCTGAATATGTTCCTTTTGGTCAGCTTCACTTGTTGGAAAAATCATCAGTTGAACCATTAGCTGCTTCAGAGTATGCTACTCGAACTTCGGCATTTGCAGGTCACAAAGGCATCACTATTGGTTGCATAGAGAGAGGATTTGCATAAAGTGATGGAAATGCTTGGATTAAAGGAGAAACATGCTCGGACACTCTTAATTCATCATCGTTGGGATGTTGAAAAATTACTTGCTATACTTGTAGACAAAGGAAAGGATTCGCTGCTTTCATAAGTGGATGTTACACTTTTAGATGCAGTTGATTCACGCCCTACATCCTTTCCTTTTGTTGTTACCTGCAATATTTGTATTGAAGAAAAATTGTGGGAGGATGTGACTATGATGGATTGTGGTCACTATTACTGAAATGATTGCTGGACAGAATACTTTATTGTTAAGATAAATGAGGGATAGAGCAAGCGTATTAGATGTATGGCCCACAAATGCAATGCCATCTGTGATGAAGACATTGTTAGAAAGCTTGTTAGTACAAAATATCCTGAAGCAGCTGAGCGTTTTGAGTGTTTCCTACTGGAATATTACATTGATGATAACAACAAAGTGAAATGGTGTCCTAGTGTTCCAAACTATGGAAATGCCATACGGGTTGATGGAGATGCATACTGTGAGATTGAATGCACTTGTGGAAAACAATTTTGCTTCAATTGTTTGGCTGTAGCACACTCTCCTTGTTCCTGCTTGATGAGGGAACTCTGGGACAAAAAGTGTAAGGATGAGTTAGAGATAGTTAATTGGCTTACAGTTAATACAAAGGCTTGTCCCAAGTGTTGTAAGCCAGTAGAAAAAATGGTGGTTGCAATTTGGTGAGCTGCATCTGTGGCCAAGCTTTCTGTTGGTTATGTGGTGGTGCTACTAGCCGTGAGCATACCTGGACAAGCATTGAAGGGCACAGTTGCGGTCGATATAAATAAGATAGAGAGGAGTCTGAGAAGGCAAAATGTGATTGGAAAAGATACATACATTATTAGTCACGTTGGAAAGCACATATGGATTCTTTGAAACTTAAATCAAAGCAGAGGGAAACATTAGAGGCAACAATTTCAGATTTAGAAAGGAAGGAATCTGGTGTCAGGGATTACAATTGGCTAACAAATGGACTACAAAGACTATTTATAGCAAGGTGTTCCCCTTTCTACTCTTATCCTTTTGCATTTCACATGTTTGGAGATGACTTATTCAAGGATGAAATGACACCTAGTGAAAAGGAAATGAAACAACACTTTTTTGAAGATCAACAACAATAATTAGAGAGGAAAGTAGAAAGCCTTTCAAAGTTTATTGAGGGACCTGGGCGTTGAGAGAGCATCGGAGCTTAAATACCTTAGGGAGCCTGATCCAAGTTCGTCAAGTACCAAGACTAATGTAGATGTTGATGTGGCACTTGAACCTTGTAACTCAGGATTTAGTGGAAATTGTGCATAAGTTATGCCTGATACTTTATACAAAGACCAAGTTATGAAATGAGAGACCTTTCAAATTTCATGCTCAACAAGAAAGCATTCTAGGGAAGAGAACTTAGGACACATTCCATTTGATTTAAATATAGCATCTGGATAAGTTGCGGCTTGGTTTTGAAGCAACCTTGCATATGGGTTACAAAGATTCTTGTTTTTCTGTCATACTTACCATGAGAACCGAAGGCCTAGCTCAGCACCCCTACATCCACAAACAAACACAAGTCAAAAATCAAAACCAAACCTATCTGGAGAGTAGCGTTGTGCTTCTGGACTATGGCGCTACACTTCTGGACTATGGCGCTGCGCGTAGCCCTTTGGCACTGCGTGTAGGGCCATCCTATAAAACAAAGTTCTAAAGGTGCCTGGAATCGAGCAGAAGGTCTTTGATGTAACTAGTAGTGATCCAAGCACTGGTGGTGGATATGAATATGGTGAAGATCGATCTGGAAACCATTATAGGGGAAAAAATGACAATCGGACTGGATATGGGAGGGAATTTGGCAAATACATGGACCTAGAAAATAAGCGGTACAATGCAAGAAGAAGTGATAGAAACTATGACAGAGGAAAATATCATGCCTATGATGATTATGGGTGAAATGCTGGTAGAGTGCAGCTGTTAAAATGTTCCAGATGTCCAACAATGACACCTTCGGCAAATCGACATCAAACTAGTTGTTTTATTAATGATTATTAAACAAGTTTTGTTGAACTGTGCTTTAAGGTATGTTGAGCTTGTAAGATATGTCTTCAGAGGTGATACAGAATGCTTGTAACATTTTAAATCTATGGAAATGGTTGGACAATTGTAGAAAATCTGTGGTTATGGAAAGGATCTTGTTGCAGTATTGCTTGTAATGGAATCTTTGAGTTTATCTCCGGTCAAGCGATGGTTGATATTGTTGCCAAATTCGATGATCCTCGCGATGCTTGTGCCAAAATTGTTAATGAATTATATCAGTTATGGCTGGAGTATAACATTTGTAGTGATGATATTACAATTATTTTTGTACAAATTAATAGCTCGCAGAATTTTGGGTACAAATGGCAGCCAGAGAACATCCAAGGAGGAACAAGAACAGTAGGTTGATCAACCAACTCCAAAATTCATGTAGGAAAGTGCAAGGTGGAAATCAAATGGTAGATTTTGTGGAATTCCACCCTTAAAGGAAGTAGATCTTGACCAAAATTCACTAATTTTGGTTTTCTAAAACAACTCTAGTTCACGAGAGTTTTATTCAATATTGTTTAGTTTTAATATTGTTTTATGATAGGATTTTATGATTTATTTTTATTTTTTTATATTGTTTTCCTGTGTTGAGGAAATTTAAATGATTTTGTAGTATTATAAATAGGATTAGTTTAAAGATGTAAGGGTTCGATTTTTGCAACAGGAAGAGGCATTTGGACTGTGTAAAGTTTTATTGAATATCATTTTAATAAAGCAGTTTTTTCCCTTTAGGCCTGGGATCCATCACGGTGCTTAAATGTCCAGTATGTTTTTCTCATAAATTCATTTATACATTATGTCTTTTTTGCTATTTTGTGTTGCAGCATTCTCTAAGTGAAATGTTTAGAATCCATCATGCCATGATACTCCTTTCATAATGATTATGTTGTTAAATGTGTGGTTATCTTTTTAGAATCCATCCCCTGATAGATGCTCTGTTGAGTAACCCTGTGCTTCTCTTTCGTCTAAAGTTGCTACTGCAGATCCATCCCTTGTTTGATGCCTGCAGGGTAGCAGTCTTTCTCCCCTATTCTTCTCACATTCGCAATCTTTATCTGGCTGAACATTGCACTTACTTTGCCCCAAGTTTGCCGATAGAAACTAGCATTGACTCCATAGCCCAAATGGTCCTTTCTCTTGCTATTTTCGACCCAAAAACTTTCAAACAAAATCCCCACACTCCATAGCTAGCCTAAGATTCAGTTATCGCAGCCATGTTTTGTTGGCAAAGAGAGAGCCCTCTCTGGTCTGGCAAGGCTAGATGCCAGAGCAATAGCTTGGTCTATGGTTACCTTGGAATCGCCTCTTCTCAGCCTTGAGGTTCATTCTGAGTGCCAACAAGTCACGCAACGATAAACTCAATGCCTTCATCAAATTTTAACGAGTCAAATGAAGAAAATTCTAGGTATCTTTTTCAGTTTAGTGAGTGAGGAAAAAGAGGTAAAAGAACTACTCATTCCTCCTTCGTAGATTTTATCGAGCCCGAAGGGAGGGGGAAAACTCGGGGATATTTCAATTTAAGAGTGAGAAATGGTCCCAAAAAGCAAGTGCTCTTGTTGCTTCCGTATATGTCTAACGAGCCCGGTAACAAAAACTTCGGATTTTTCAATTTAACGAGCGAGAAAAGTACCTAAAGGAATGTTTGGGTCATCTTTATAAATGTTTAACGAGCCTAAAAACAAAACTCGATATTTTTTCAGTTTAACGAACGAGAAAAAAGCGCCTAAAAGGAATTCTCTAATGGTATTTTTCGGTTTAATGAGCTAGAAAAAGAGTGAAAAAGAGTTGCTCAGACCATCGTTGTATATGTTTAATGAGCCCAACGATGAAAAACTCATAGATTTTTCAATTTTTTAGAGCAAGAAAATATCCCATAAAAGAAAAGTGCTCCTGTCTTCTTTGTAGGTGTTTAACAAGCCCAAAGAAGGAGACTTGAGGTTTTTCAGATTAATGAGCATAACGAGCCCAAAGAAGGAGACTCAAGGTCTTTTCGGATTAACGAGCAAGAAAAATACCATAAAAATAATGCTTGATTTTTCTTGATCTCATGCTTGACAATAGAAGGGTCTATGCCATGCATTTCCTCATAAGACCAAGGAAAAACATCTTGGAAGTCCTTAAAAGGGTAAGTGAAGCTCACAATTTTTCTCAAGATTGTGATTGGCTCCAATCTATATGTTTTCCATGATGCCTGTCATGACAGAAATATCGACGAGCAATTTTTTTGAAATATTGCCCCTGTTTCCTTCCGAGTCCAAAGTTTGGATAGTCATATATGGTGAGGAAACGATTTCATGTGCACCAGGTGACAGGATTTGAAGAGGCATCATGTCTGAATCAAATATCGAAACATGATGGTGCGAGTCCTCCCAAGGTCACTCTTCTAAATTCGTGATCTCTCTAATAGAAATGTCCATAGGTAGGACTTGATTGAGTGGATCGAAAGAAGGAGTGGTTATGGGAGGGGCAGTGGTATCGTTGGCTGCAACCAAAGTGACTGGAGATGCGGATGTAGATTGAATGGCTTGGTAGGCCAATTCAGTTGGTGACAGTGGCATTTGTTCTCCGTATGTGTCAATGTCTGAAGGAGCCAATAGGATCCATGGATCGATCTGTTCATGAGGAATATATAGAAGCATATTGACCGTCTGTGAAGCCTAGGGCAGTTGAAGAGGGAAACAACCCATTAGGGAAGAAGCCTTCAGTAGACCGATACCGATACTAACATAAGAGTCAGGTACACTGCCTACTAAGGGTACAGAGCTGCTAGGTAACAAAGAGTAATCTGGGGTGCAAAAGGGCAGCTGGTCTACTGTGACTATATTTCCATCCAAAGGAAAGAGGATGATACGGAAGACCGAAGACACAATGGCCTTCATGGCATAAGTCCAAGTGTGGCCCAAAAGTAGATTATAGTCGAGTTTATGATCCACGACTTCAATATCTACCATTACCATTTTCCCACTCAAGGTGATGGGATAGCTAGCTAGGTAACCTTTTGGGATGAAAGTGTGGCCATTGAAATCTTGAAGGGAATTCAACGGCGGGGATAGGGTTGGAGAACCCAAAGCGAGCCAACATGAAGCTGACATGACGCAGGTAGAAGCACCTTTGTCGATGACAGTTCTGTGTATACCTTTACCTTTTGAAAAATTTTGCACCTGAAATGCAAGCTAGTGAGAAAAGGGAGGTTTACACTTTTCCACGTCGAAAACTGCAAGCATGGAATCCTGTGGGCCGATACCACCAATAGCTGAAAGCAAAGCTTTCCTTTGTGCTAGGCATGTTTGTAATACTTCAAGCACTAACATAGCCGACGGCGCTTGCACCAAGTCTTCTACAATGTTGTAGTTTTGGGCGGCATGTGCAGATGTATTGTGTGTTGTGCATCGAAGTGCCCCTTTGGGGGGTTGAATTACAAGGTCAGCAACTAGCCTTTCGATATGAAAATTATTGGGCAGTGGTGGGTTTGGACTTGAGGAAGGTTCCTCTACATAAGTGACAAGAGCTCCATAAGATTTGGCTCTGGTTTGTAGATCTACCGTTTCAAAGCTGTAAATGGTAGAAGAACCTTCACCGGCTGAAGGATGCTACGAACCACCATTGCCCCCTTGTGGGGGTTGGGGTTGGTTTGCAATAAGGTTTTGCTGCTGCTGAGCGGGGAAAGGATTATTCAAGACAGCGGTGGTCCTACCAATATCCTTTTTACCAATGTATTATGTGCATTCCTGAAGACGCGGACAACGATAGGTCATGTGGTCTTCAACACAGATTTTGCAAGGAAATATGGCGGATTTATCCTTTCCATCATCAGGAGGCACAGCGGCCTTCTGTTTTGGGTTTTTCTGCTTTGTTGACTGCTCTTCAGAAGGAGCGATCTTTTTCTTATTCTTCTTTTTCTTACCACCAGGATTTTGTGTAGACTGCACAGAGTTTATTGCAGTGGTAGGAAGAGCAGTTGATTTGGTAGTAGTGGAATCATTGGAGTTGTGAGGGGCATTGGGGATTACGTTGTAAAGAGTGCCAAACTATGAATAGATCAGATCCAAGTGCTGGGCATGTCATATGGATTGGTCTTCTATGACCGCACCACCTAAAGCGACATCTTTAGCAATTAGCAGGAGTAAGGACTTGTAGAACTAGTCTGCTAAGAGATACTCTGGGAGGGGAGCTTTGACTAACCTCTGCCTACGTCTCCATTCATGTATATGATTAGAGATGTGGGTGGTGGTATCCTGACGTAATGAACTGAGGAGCTCTATCCCGGTCTCATAGCGGATGGGTAGCTGGAAGTGCTTTAGGAATTCCATCGCTAGAGTGTCAAAGGTGTTTACTGACATGTGTGGTAACTCAATGTACCACTTAGTTGCATTGCCAATGAGGGTGCGGGGGGAAAGACATAACTGGGCACTATCATCCACCATGGAGTTAGAAACACTCCAAAGATGGTAGGTGGTGATATGAGTGTGCAGATCCTCCCCTTGTTTCCCATCGAACTTGGGGATGTCCATTGGTATCTTATGCGGGATCGGCGGCCATTGTAAGTTATGATAGATGGGGTCATTTGTAAGTTTGTACAAGTCGGGGATATCCAACATTGCCAAGAAAGGTAGATTGTGTGGTGTCCCCGACTCAGACCAAGGCGATTGCATCTAACTTGAGGAGTCTTGCGCTCTGCCCATCGTTTGACTCCCAATATTATACATGGGCTACGTGGTATAGCAGCTGCTTTGAGGTATGGTGTTGTAGAGTGGATTTCCATGAGGATTTTGATACTGGGGTATATAATTTCCCCCAGGATAAGTAGTTCCCCCTTGAATCATTTGAATTTTTTAGTAGGGTGCCCCCATGGATTGGTTGGGACCTCCTAGAGGATTTCCGCCCATCACAGAACTAACCATTTGTCCTTGATTGACATAATGAATGCTCATGTCAATTAGCGACTGACCATGCATGCCTGAGAATGGAGGGGGAACTGTTATGTTCCCTACTGACATGTGCATATTTGGAATGCCCCTAGATATTTGAATATGGGGAATCGAACTATACAATGGCGGCCAACCATATTGTTATATTGAGCGTTATAAGGAGTGTTGTATGTAGCACTTACCGAAGGTATGCAGTTTGACACTAAAGGAGTGGAACCCGGCATCGGCTGGGTCCCACTCGTAGAAGGTGTCATGTGAGTGGTTGTACCTGGGACAAATGGGATAATGGGGTTTGCCATCAATGGTGTTGTGGTGACTGTCGATTGGGGAAGTGGTGGAGGACCAAAAGTGTCCACAAAGTTCCACGACCCATTAGTCGTCGATGCGATAGATGGAAATGTTCCAACTACCGAAGCAGGAAGTACAGGTACCGCAGGATCCAAGATTGGGTTTGATGGATTCGTAAGTGGAGGGTTTAAGTGAGGAAGGTATCCTTCAGTAAATAAATTCTCCGGCAAACTTGAATCGTCAGTGGTCCAAACAAATTCTGTGTGCAATCTGGGAGACCAATTCCCCAAAGATGGGGAATCCGGTTCACTGGAGCTTAGCGGATCTTCCACAATGAGTGGAGGAAGTCCTAGTAATCGTCTAGATTGATGACGAGGGCCGAATGTAGCCACGGTGACTGTTAATTTTTTATCAATAAATTTTATCGTGATATTTGTTAAAGTCTCAAAATTATAACACATGGGTGCCTAAAAAATATAAAAAATACACTAAGTCTATCAATCAGCAAACAGAGGGAAATGACCCTATCTGATAAGCACCGATCAGTGGAGATGAAACCTAGTATCTCAATGAATAATAGAGAAGGTTGGCCAGATGTACAGTTACAGTTACTCTAGAGCTTCGCCCAAACCTCAGATTGAGGGGCCTAGTACTCTCATGAAGACAAGCACCCTCCCAAAAACTGAAGACAGAGTAGATCCGTCTGTGTTAGGTACCAGGACAGCCCGTCCCAATCACCTTGTGTAAGTCCCTAAAGGTTTGGCCATTAAATATACCTCAGATCACAGACACCATCGGGGGGGACATAGTTGTAGACAGCACGCTGTATGGGCAGGATACCTGAGTCCTTGACTCAGCTACGAAATCCCCGAAGGGATCCCCAATACATAGAATACCCAAAGGAGTTGTAAGAGAAGGTGCGCTACCTTCACTTACAGTCCGATGTTGTCTCGTGTTTTGCTCTGCTTTTACTGGAGTGGTCCCGGTAGTATGAGTGCAGAAGGAATTTTTCTCTCTTTTAATGACACTAGTTTGGTTTTCGACCTGGGGCAGTTTACTCACACTGCTTAGCCCAAGATCCTAGCCTGCACTAATGTTTGTTTGCTCAATAAAGACTTACTGATTTATTTTAAGTAAATTTTATGTGTACTTGATTATTGTCTTCATTAGGGGAGTTGACGTATGAAATAAGACTTTGACTCAATAAATCATGCACAAGACAATGCTTTAAAAAAAATTCAATTCGATGAAAACAAGCTGTATTCTACAGGTGAGAGTTTTTCACATATTCATCTTCTTTCCATGCATCTTAGTCATTTAACACATGCATAACCAAAGAACTTCTTTCCAATGTTTTTTAACAACTACTTGAAACCAAAATAGAGCAGCTTTTAACCAGCTAAATAGAAGGATGAATAAAAAATTTGGGTCTTTATTTCGTAATAAATGCTTTTAAGAAAGAAAAACAAAACTTATTTCCCAAAAAAAAAACTTTTTAGGACACCTATTTTGCTAGCAAAATGCAATTACAGATCCTCTTTCAGTCCATGAGAAGGCTTCCTATCCCTTTTGGCTTACAGAAACAACTGAAAATCAAGGTTTTGGGAGACAAATACTCTATAGCAGTGGCCATAGAGAGTTAATAGGTCCACTAATTCTCCCTGTGAGTAGACACAGTGCTTTATAAAGCTCTGTGTAGTATGCTAACCTGCGTTAGTGTAGGAAATCAGTCAAAAATATGGCTTTCTAGATTAGATTCAGAGATGAATACATGTAGGCAAGATGTAGCAAGATTTTTGGTGGGTCAGAAAGGGATTGTAGAAGTATAGGGAGCTATTAGAAGGAGGAGAAAACCGAGAACTACCTGGGCAAGTCGAGAACTAGATGTATAGTCCTGAGTGAAGTCGCCAATTCTGCTAGAGGATAAAATGCATGTTGTATGGAGAATGAAGATACCCTCAAAGGTCTTCCTAGGACATTCGGCAGACTGTAAGATTATCTGCAACCGTCACAAAGTTACATGTATGTTCATAAACAATAACTAACTATCAAAGTAGGAGAAGGAGATTACCTCAAGCCTCCGTGTAGATTTGCTGGAGAGCACAATGTAGCTAGGTAGAAGTCCCCTGAGCCGGCTCCAGATCAAGTCCTGCACAAAGAAGAGACAAGCATAATCACAGCATACAACTCTAATAACTAATAGATGAATACATAAATAACATCTAATTACATATAACTAAGCTACTGATGTGAACAGGTATTGGACAAACAACTGAATGAATGATAGTACCAACACCACGGAATAGATAGTACAACTACAATTCTATATTAATATTGGAAGAGTGATTACAACCATCTATTGCATCAGCCTTCCTTTACCCCTCCAACTTCTCTCTCTCTTCCCCTTCTTTCCAACTTCTTATGATATGAGACAATGCTCAACAGTCAAGTATGCTATCCTTTCAAATGCTTTGACCCTTATCACAATAGCCCTAGCTTTGCTTATGTAGTAATTGAGTTAGGGTTGCCAAGCTCCTCCTTGAGATCCCTAGGGAAAAAGCAATGAACTTGTTGGCATTATGATACATATGTTGTACTTGATGGAAACCCACTCATCACAGATGATAAATTATAGTGCAGCAAAGTTATTTTCTAGTTCACGGACTTTCACGCAGAGAAAAGTTCACACACTTTCATGCAGAAAAAGTTCCTTTCATGAAGAGAAAAGTTCACGCACTTTCATGCAGAGAAAAGTTCCTTTCATGCAGAGAAAAGTTCACGCACTTTCATGCAGAGAAAAGTTCCTTTCACGCAAAGAAAAGTTCACGCACTTTCATGCAGAGAAAAGTTCCTTTCATGAAGAGAAAAGTTCACACACTTTCATGCATAGAAAAGTTCCTTTCATGCAGAGAAAAGTTCACGCACTTTCATGCAGAGAAAAGCACACACACATGGGAAATCTTATGGTTGGTTCTTGGTATTAGTCCGACAATTTTTGATCCTATGGTTTTGGTCCGTGGTATTGCATCCAAAAGTGTTGATCCCAAGTATTGGGTCCATGGTATTGAATTGTTATGGTTTTTGGTCCGTGGTATTGTGAAAGGCCTATGGCTATAAAAGAGGAAGGAGATCATTTGGCAAGGCATCTTCTGAATCATTGAATATCTGATAAAGTGCTAGATCTGGAATACTTTGATTGGGTTATGGTGCAGATCTGGATCTGAATGAAGAAGGAACCTGAGCACAAGGAGAAGGATAAGTTCTATTGATGGGTCAAAATCTTATGGCTAGAATAGTGGTATCTCTATATGATTTTGATTTGTGATATGTGGCGCACAATTGATCTATAAATCTGATAATCTGGGTTAACTAATATCTGAATGTTTGAAAGAATGAATTTATAGATCTGCATGCAGGTTTCT
>APFE030716126.1:13533-27897 GCA_000404065.3 Pinus taeda | reverse complement strand
ATTCTCAACAAAACAAATGTCCGGGTGAACAACAATCAAACCCCTCATGAGCTCTGGTATGGTGAGACTCCTTCGGTAAAATATTTCAAAATTTTTGGGAGTAAATGCTACATCAAAAATACTGATGAAAATCTTGGCAAGTTTGAACCCAGAGCAGATGAAGGCATTCTTCTCGATTACTCTCCCCATAGCAAAGCATACAAGTGTTACAACAAAAGGCTTGGAAAAATTGTTGAAAGTATTGATGTAGTGGTTGATGAAGATGAAAGCACTCCTAGGTAGGTAAGATCTGAAGATTTTGAAGATGAAGAGGACTATCCATCTACGTCAAATCAGATTCATAATGAAGAAGAAGAGACCAATGAGGCACCAGAAGAACAGATAAGGATAGAAGAAAAGACTCCATCCAGGTACGTTCAGAAGAATCATCCAGAATCTCATATTTTGGGGTAGAAAGAGGCTGGTATACAAACAAGAAGAGCAATAGTAGAAGCTTCAAGCTATTTGGCATTACTCTCCTCCACTGAGCCGCAAAATGTAAAAGAGGCATGCAAAGATGAATGCTGGGTCAAGGCAATGGATGATGAACTTGAGCAGATTGAAAAGATCAACACTTGGGAGTTGGTTCCTAGACCAAAAGATAAGAATGTCATAGGGAAAAAATGGATATTCAAAAACAAGTTGAATGAAAATGGGGAAATTGTTAGAAATAAGGCCAGACTTGTTTGTCAAGGGTATGCTCAACAAGAAGGAATATACTTTGAAAAAAATTTTGCTCCCGTTGCTAGACTTGAGGCCATCAGAATGTTCCTTGCTCTCTCTAGCTTTCAGAAATTCAAAGTATTTCAAATGGATGTGAAATCTGCCTTTCTGAATGGATACTTAGAAGAAGAAGTGCACATTGAGCAACCAGATGGATTCATTCTTGGAAATGATCCAAAACTTATATGCAGACTTAAGAAGGCTCTCTATGGTCTTAAACAGGCTCCAAGGGCTTGGTACTATTGTCTGGACAAATACCTTCATCAACAAGGTTTTTCAAAAGGATCAACAGATAGCAATCTTTATATAAAAATTGAAAATGACAAATTGCTAATACTTGTGTATGTTGATGATATCATATTTGGCAGCAATGAAGAAGATATGAGTCAAAATTTTGCCTTGGTGATGCAGAAAGAATTCGAAATGTCCTTGATTAGAGAGCTGACATATTTTCTTGGTTTACAAATCCAACAAAATGAAGGCGATATCTTTTTATCTCAAACCAAGTACCTCAAGCAAATCTTGAAGAAATATGGGATGGAGGATTCAAAACCTGTATGTACCCCGATGGTGACAGGATGTAGCCTCAGCGCAAATGATGACTCGACAACAGTGCATCAACCAACCTATAGATCTATGATTGGTAGTCTTCTCTATCTAACAGGAACCCGACCAGACATCATGCATGCAATGGGAATAGTTGGAAGATTTCAGGCAAATCCAAAGGAAACTCATCTTCAGGCATTAAAAAGAATTTTCAAGTATCTTCAAGGAACTCAAAACTATGGTCTATGGTATCCTAGAGATACAGATCTCACTCTTCATGCTTATACAGATGCAGATTGGGCTGGAAGAGTGGATGACAGAAAAAGCACTAATGGTGGTGCATTCTTTATGGGTTCCAAATTAGTATCTTGGTTCAGCAAGAAATAGAGTTCGATTGCTTTATCTACAACTGAAGCAGAATATGTGGCTGCCGCATCTTGATGCACACAACTCCTTTGGATGATGCAAACTTTGCAGGATTTTCAAATCACTTGTACTCCACCTATCTCCATCTTATGTGATAATACAAGTGCAATCAACATTTCAAAGAACCCAATCATGCATTCAAAGACCAAGCACATACCAATCAAGTATCATTTTCTCCGGTAATAAGTGTTGGAACAAAAGGTCAAATTGGAGTATGTTCCCTCCAAGGAACAAGTTGCTGATATACTCACCAAACCATTGTCCAGGGAGACATTTGAATACCTCAGATAGAAGCTGGGGGTTGTTGATGCATCATCCTACTGTTGAATCTTGTCTGTTGTATGCAGGTGGATACACGTACATTTGCCGGTCTATGTGGGTCGAATGGGTCTATCAGAGATCATCTGGCACAGGTTCAGGGGGAGCATATACTCTTCTAATGACGCATTGTTGGCATTATCTCAGAAGTCCTTGGTTTGATTTCTCAAGAGTTTTCTGGTGTTGTAGATCAATGTGTGCTGGTCTGAAGATTGATTCCGCTGATAGTTGTTCTTGTCCCTATGTCATGTACTTCTTTTCATATCAAGGTCATGTAACGCCCTATTTTGGTTTCCCCACTATGCCTGGGATGAATAAGTTTTGTCTATCTAGTGTATTCCCACTTGGATGGGAGATGGATGTATGTATGAGTCTGGATGATAGGAAGGTTACTTATAATGTATGGAGTTATGTTCTTTCTTGTAGAACATCTTTTTGCAGACAGCGTTTCAGCACAGAGCATATACAAAGGGGGAGCTCGTTCAGAGTTTTCCGCAGGTACTCGGGGGGAGTATGGTAGTCCGCCCCTTTTCCCTTGATGTCAAAGGGGGAGAGTGATTGGTTGTTGTTGTCATCAAGTCCAAAGGGGGAGATTGTTGGCATTATGATGCAGATGTTGTACTTGATGGCAACCCACTCAACTCAGATGATAAATTATAGTGCAACAAAGTTCACGCACTTTCATGCAGAGAAAAGTTCATTTCATGCAGAGGAAAGTTCACGCACTTTCATGCAGAGAAAAGTGCACGCACATGGGAAATCTTATGGTTGGTTCATGGTATTAGTCCGACAATTTTTGATCCTATGGTTTTGGTCTGTGGTATTTAGTCCTTGGTATTTGAACCTATGGTTTTGGGCCATGGTATCTCATCATAAGTGTTGATCCCAAGTATTGGGTCCATGGTATTGAATGGTTATGGTTTTTGGTCCGTGGTATTGTGAAAGGCCTAAGGCTATCAAAGAGGAAGGACATCATTTGGCAAGGCATCTTCTGAATTATTGAATATCTGATAAAGTGCTAGATCTGGAATATTGTGATTGGGTTATGGTGTAGATCTGGATCTGAATGAAGAAAGAACCTGAGCGCAAGGAGAAGGGTAAGTTCTATTGATGGGTCAAAATCTTAACGCTGGAATAGTGGTATCTCTATATGATTTTGTTCTGTGATATGTGGCGCATGCTTGATCTATAAATCTGATAATCTGGGTTAACTAATATCTGGATGTTTGAAAAAATGAATTTATAGATCTATACGCAGGTTCAGTGAAGCGAAAGCGCGTATACACGCTGTTCTTGTAAGGGAAAGTCGCGTATATGCAGGTCGGTATTGACACAGAAGCGTATGCACGCAGATTTCTGAATAGTGAAGTAGCGTACATCTCTTGATTTATGTTCTAGCTGCTTCTATTTGTTGCTACAGCGTTCTGGGTTCAGAAGTGGGGTGTGATTACTGTTATTATGATCTGGGTACAGTCGTCAGAGAAGTGTTTATTTTGATTCAATTTTGATTGGTGAAAAGGTGATCGGTTGATGCAGAAATTCTTGATGTTTGATTGATGTTATTTGTGGATCCAGTCTGAAAATTTATGAAACTTGGTCCCTGGAAGGAAGAGAAGGTTATAGTCTTCTGCAGGTAGCAGCCTGTGTACTAGTATCTCAACTAGTACAAGAACTAAGGGGGTTGTAACTCCCTTCCAAGAGAAGCTGGAAAACGAGAGAGGGTTGTAGCTCTCTGCAGGTAGCAGCCTGCATACTGGTAAGGACTGCACCGGTACAGAATCATTGTAAAAAGAAGTCTCTAATTGAAAAGATAGAGACATATTGCAGCAGATGGTTTTCACCCACATTGGGTTTCCACCTTATATCTTGTGTTCTTGTGTGTGATTGTCTTCTGCTCTATTTTTCTGTTCCTGGTTACTGTTTATATGATCGTGATGCACAAATTAATGTTCAACATCTGTAGAATATTTTAAATTATAAGTCTGTATGTTATATGCGGGTTTCCTTATCTGTAGTTGCATATATACATGATTTTCTCTAACTGAAGTAGCATATATGTTCTGGGTTTGAAAAAGAAAATAATTGACCAGATAATACTGATTCACCCCCACTCTCAATATTATTTCCAACAGAACTTGCCATGCTTTTCAGCTCTTTCCCATTTGCCTCCTTCTTTCGAATTAGAAATCCTCCAAATAGGTCTATTTTGGATGTTTCCTTGCTTTTCTTGAGTATTTTTAGGAACAAATATCTAGATATTTATGAGTCAATTCGTTCCTTTGACCCTTAGAACTTCACCAAGTTTCACTAACGTTGTCCCCTTACTAGCAACACGAGTTAGTAGGGTCACTAATGCTCCCTTAGGCTTGTAAACAGGCTTTATAAAGCAGGTTGCCAGTGCATAACCAGCGTTAGTGTGGAATCAAGGCCTGTGATTGTGGTCTTTGCTTCAGCTATCATGTCTTTCCCCTCTGAGTTGATGAGGAGGTCAATTTGTTGTATAACACAACACTCAGTGAAGGATGACTCCCTTCCATCCGAGCCTTCTCCGTTCTTTCCTAACATCTTTGGTGAACCTGCCATCCATGATTTTTCATGTGTATTTCCATCCACGAATGCACCTATTGTTGATCACTCGCAAGACACACCAGATGTTGGTCCATCATTTGACAACAGAGAAGATAAGTTATTCATTGAAGATCCACTTGATCTATCATTTATCTTTTTCAAAAACACATAGGATGAATTTATCCTCTTTTCATCTACCCCTCTGTTTGATTCATCAAATCATGGGGATGCTGATGAAATCATTTATTTTTCTAATCGTGGCGATCATGATCCATTTGCTTCCATATTTGATCACGATCATGACTCTTTCATAGTTGATCTTTCAAAGCCATTGGTTTATGATGATCTATCTAATGATGAAGTTGAAACACCCAAGACTGTTGAGGCCCTTCAGCCCAAGCGGATGGTTATGTCAGGCCCTCGCTCTATTGGGGTTAGTCTCACTTCTGATCAGGAAAATGTTCAATCATCCAAGGCTCCTCATCACTCATCTATATGCATTGAAGATGAAGCTCACACATGAATCATGCTTCCTCCACTCGAACTACACGATCCCATCACTCATGCATTGGAAGAATCTTACATTGCAAGCACATGTGCATGACGCAAGTTATATTTGTTTCTTTTGTTTGCTTGCATGTCATAGTAAAGAGTGTGCTTATGATTCAAAGCTGCATGCAGTGTCGCACAACACCATGATAAGTCCATGACCTGCTTGTCATGCACTTCCACTTACTTATATCCTGTGGGCACTTTCAAACATGAAGTGTCTTTGTCTTCATTGTTATATATTTCTTGCTTGTTGGTTCACACAACTGGGTTGCTCGCGGACCAAGCCTTCACCAACATGGGTCAACCAATGCATCAGTGGGTGCATTGAAAATATCACTTCATGTGACCAGGCCAATGCACTGTTAGTTTAGGAGTAGGAGTAGTGTTTGCTTTCAGTGAGTTTGCTTGCATGCTTGTTTGCTTACTTGCTTGTTTGTTTGTTTTTTTGCTTTCTTGTTTGCTTACTCGCTTTGCTTTTGCTTTTTATTTTTCTCTTACTTTGCTTTGTTGTTTGTTTGTTTTTTCATTCATAAGTTAGTTTCGCATGAAACCATGTATGACTCTTGAAACAATCTGGGTAAAGTACAAGAGGCCTTGTACAAATATCACTACTTGGTTATCTGTCATCTTGCCTCTGTATGAAGAACTTGTTACCTTTAGTCCATGATACATCGATGAGAAATATGTACTGTTCGAAGTGAACCTTGGTGAAAACATAACGCTTGTGTGCTAACTAGTATCACCTACTTTAGTTGGTTGTTTTTGGGTTAACCCTTTTCAGCTCAGTCCAATAGAGTAAGGTGAGAGGGAAAAACTTAACAAGCATGTTAGAGATATAATAAACTACTTATCTTCTGGAACAACCTCTTCTAATCTCAATAAGTCGGGATCCATCTTCTGCCCTTGAAATGAATAAGAGCTATGCATAGTTATGAAAATAAAAAAGTGAAAAGTGAAAAAGTTTGAAAAAATGAAAAATGAATAAGGAAAAAGAAGAGAAATGATTCATGTGTAGAGAGGTGATGCAAGTAACTCCACCAGGGTACTGACCAGGCTCGTTGGTAGCAAAGACATGCTTGTGTTCCTATGTGACTCCACCGGGGCACTGTCTAGGCCTGCTGGCAGTGGAGCGACACCATAGATGAAACTAAGACTCTGAAGATTATACTGGTTGTGCATCAATATACCCCTCAACCCCAATCAAAACAACTGTGTTGCCTTGGCTTGGAATGTGTGTCAATCGACCAAAAGCTTGGAAGATGCTGCATCTTATAATCAAGCTAGTGTGAAACCAAGATGAACTGAGAACTGAACAATGCTTCCGAAGGTGTTAGACTTGTTTTTCACGATCAAGGTCCATTCAGAGAGTCGGAGTGTTGCACAACATTTTGTCACTACCCCTGTACTCCTCGTTCCTTGATCCTGACGGACCTCTATAGTGAACCCTACATGCTTTCCCTTCATGAAGAAACTCCCATTGTGTTCCTCTTCATGAGCAGAATAATTCCCTTTTGCACCATTTCCCCAAAATCTTCTGTTTTTCCCAGTTTACAATACTGGTGCTAATGGCCCTTGTCCTCCTTGTGCCAATATGAAGGGATTAACATTGTCCCTCGCACTGAATAGAGCAACTGAGCTTTGTTCCGGTCATGCCAGTCCTCTTATGGAAACCTTTTTAAATAAGGAGCCGAACCTTCCATCTCTAGAAGCTTCGTAATGGAAGTCTGGTAAATGGTTTCGCTAGATGGGGTCGAGGATGTCAATTTGGGCTCCTTTCCCCTATAAGGATGGAACTACCTCAACAGATAAGACCTTCTCCCATGAGAAGAGGATCCATCTCCCATCCATTCATGCTATATAAGCCTCCCTTTTTCCCAAGCACAAGCTAGTGTTAGGGTGGTAGTGTTAATGTTGGTGTGCTAGTGCTAATTAAGTTTGGAGTAAACATCAAGCTATTCATAGTTGTAGCTCACCAGTTGTGTGAGGGAGAAGTGTGAATTTGGCTTAGTGTGAAGCCTAAAGGGAAGATCCTTAAAGCTATCAATGTTGAGGCCATCATGGAATGCTAGCAGAAGTGTGTGGGAACCTGGTTTTGTCGGAGGAGAATGACAACATCAAGACAATGGTTGTAATCTCTTCTTGATTCATTATATATGCAACTATCGATTGATTTCCTACATGATGTGTCATGTTACATGTTCATGGATTAATGTTTCTTGACTGATTGATTTGATTATGATTTCGAGTGTCTCTTTTCTCTTTTCTCTTTTAAATCCAAAGAATTGTGAAAATTTTCATTCAAAGTGCTTTATGTGAAAGATTCATTTTGCATTTTATGAAAAGGAAAACATCATTCTAGTTTACTTAAGCGAAAATATTGCATTAGTAGCGTTATTGAGAAGCTAGAATTGCATCATCATAAGCATTAGAAATGAAATGAAACTTCTTATGTTGTTATAGGAATATTAATTGCATTTAGGACAATCTTAGTGAAAGATTCCATTCTTTGATTCTTGCATTGATTGTGTGCTCTCTATCCCTCAATTAGTGTTGATTTTCATCAAAGAAAAATATGTCTTTTCTCATATAGCTTCATGTAGGAGTTTTTTCAGATGACAGCAATAGGGTGTTGTAATTGAAACCTAATTCAAGATCAACCATTAAAATTTATTGAATTAACCTAAGGAAGCATTTGAAATCTAATGATCATATCTAGAAGGTCTAGGCTAGAGATGTGTTATGGCGTCTGTAAACCTAGCAGTTGTTGTTAGCTTCGGCATTAGACAACGCTAGTACAAATTTTGGCTCCTCGTACCATCAAGAATATAATGGGAGACCCCTCTAGGCTGCAATCCTTTATCCATAGGAAGCCGAGTCGGCCGCCTTGCAAACATGGTACACCGAACACAGCATTCGGGGATATTGCCTGCTCGTACTTCTCAATTCGCCAGGAGGTATTCTGCAGTTCACAGTTACTTGGTAATCCTTCATGCCTAGAGTACCCTGAGTAGTCATTTTTGATCTTTACTAGCTCTTTAAATTTTAAAAGATCATCAAGCACTTGTCCTTTCGAGCTCGTTAATTTCAAAAGTGACTAGAGTCATCTTTCATCCTTTTCTCGACTCTTAAAACATGAAAAGGTAAAGTTTTGTTTTAGTTTTCTAAAATTAACTTCCCACGAAATATTCCTAGTAAATTTATCTTCCTTAGTAATTCTTTAGGATTGATTCCAATGGCAGCATTTCCAGAGTCCACCAGTCAAGGGTTCCCCTCGGATGGGAATCTTGGTCATTTTCCTTCTTTTGGAATTGTTGGTTCTCCTTATATGGTGACGTTGTCCCTTCCAGGGTTAACCATTGGTTTACCTGTCTGGTTGTTTTCAACCTCGGTGGTCCTGAGTGTCCCGACTCCTATCCAAACATCTCCTTCATTTTAATCACATCACGATGATTCTAAGGTTGACCCCTCACCTTATTCCCCTATTTATTCACCCTCCTCTTCTACTTCTCCTGGTGAAAGTTTCAAGTATAGTAACTAGGAGGCTAAGAAGACGAAGAAGAAGAAGTTAGATAAGTGAGAGGCCAATCATGCGGTTGTTACCCAAAATGTACCTCCTGTAGAAAAACCTTTTGATCCTCCACAGAAGGTCAGATTCCTTTGCACGCTGTGTAAGGGTGACCATCTCCTTCGAGACAGTCCTGGAATTCCCAGAGTCTTAGAGGTATGGTCTCAAGACCTGAACCGACCATCCCCATCAACCTCTGGAGATCATGTCGATGCTATTCCTTCAGCTAATGATGGTGAGAAGAAGGGAAAGATTAGATTCCCCTATAGGTTATGTGAAGGAGAGCATCTTCTTCACCTTTGTCCTCTTATGGATAAAGCTTCCAAAGTTTTGGAAACCCTTGTAGCTCCTCAACCCCAACTTCCTGTTGGTTATCAAAGGTTTTCTTCTGACCCTCTCATGGTTGGTAAAGAGATTGACTTAGATTCATCTCCTACCCATTCTGTTCTTACTAAGAGAGACACTCTTGTGTCTATTCTCGACTAACCATTGGTCGAAAAGAGTGTCGACTTGGTTACGCCACCAGTTGCTCACTCTGTTCTGGAAGAGAGTGGTGATCATACTGCTCATGTTCTTTTCATCTCCTCAGATTCTCATGAATCGAAGAGTGACCCTCCCATCCCAGTTATTCAGGAGAGCCCTTCTCCTATTCCTGTACCACATGGGGGTAATCATATACCCCCACCAAGTAGTTTTGTCGTCTCTTTTGATTGGGTTCCATTGACTGCTTTCTGCCTCCCATCTTATGTGCCTTTCTAGATCACAATACAAGCCTATAATATGGTAGTACTAGGCACTATATTAGATGAAGGCACGTCTGTTAGCATCATGTCTTCTGCTACTTGGCAAGCTTTGGGCTTCCCACAGCTTGTGCCTGTCACTTAGAATTTGTTGGCCTTCAACGGAGAAACTAATTAGCCCTTAGGGATCCTTCCGAAGTTACCTATTACTTTGGGAGGAAATACCATCTATATAGACGTGATGGTAGTCCAAGGTCCCTTAGATTTCAATATTCTCCTTGGACGCGACTATGTTTATGTCATGGGAGCTCTTGTTTCTTCTCTTTTCCGTGTGGTTTATTTTCCGCATGAAAGGAGAATTATGACTATTTATCAATTGTTGTTCATTGGTCAACAAGAACCTCCTTTGCAACCGTCATCCCCTATTGGCTCTTGTTTGCAAGCAGTACCTTCCCTGCCACAAGTCAATTATGTGGCTACCCGTTCCATCTCTACATCTGCTGATGATCACATAGATGCTATTGTACATAATGTACTGGGGGCATTGGAACCTGATTTGTCTTTGGTACCAAATGACATGTATTCTTCCCAGAGCGTGGTTCTTCCGTCTAGTGAAGACCTCTTGGGAGCCATGTTCTCATATGGTTCATGAACAGGATTCGTGAGGATAGTTTCTGGTCTTGTGTCAACCTCGTTAAAAAATGAAACAAGGGTCATGAGGATAATTCCTAGTCTTGTGTCGACCTTGTTAAAAAATGAAACAAAGGGTGTGAGCATATTTATTTTTCTTGTGTCAAGCTCATTAAAAAATGAAATAAGGAGTTGTGAGGATAGTTCCTGGTATTATTTCAACCTTGTTAAAAAATGAAACAAAGGGTGTGAGCATATTTCTTTGTCTTGTGTCAAGCTCGTTAAAAAATGAAACAAGGAGTTGTGAGGATAGTTCCTAATCTTGTGTCAACCTCATTCAAAAATGAAACCACTCCTATTTCCAAATCGAGTCTTTGATTAAGATCTCGTAAAATCCCATTTGAGTCTTTCCAATCTCTCAAAAGTGAACCTTCATTCCATCCACCTAGATGAATGAAATGAAGCTTGGGGGGCATGTACCTCGATTGAGTCATTATGCCCAGGGCATGCAAACTAAATCCAAGCAGAGTTCTCCATGGTTCAAGCTTGTGTAAATATGAACCCATGCCTAATTTACATCTTGTGATTTTCATTTTTATCAGCTAATTTTTTCTAGATGAGCCTTGGTTGTTTCATTCCATCACCACCATCTCTTTGGCCAATGATATGGTTTAACTTGGTTGTTTTTCCTTTCCTAAGGGACCACAGCAATGATTGGTTTTATTAACCAACCTCTTGACCATTACATGTTTTGAGTAGTTCCACCACTGTCGTAACCAATTGTTACCCTTTATACCACTCATTCCTCTAGGACAAGTCATATTTAAGATCTTTTCTGACTTGTAAAGAATGAAAAGATCACCGAGTATTTTTCCCTTTCTGACTCGTTAAATGAAAATAAAAATAGGGGGTCTTCTTTCGAGCTCTTTTCCAACCCTTTAAAAATGAAAAGATAGCTGAGCCCTTGTCGTTTCGAACTCGTTAATGTTTCTGAAACATCATGTGCCCAGTATAAGTTTACCCCTTTTTTCGGGCTGGGATGCACTATTTATGAAAAAGGTACTCCTTGACTGAAATGGTCAACCGTTTCTCTCAAGTATCATTTTCTAACTTTTCGGGCTCGAGAGACACAAATGTATGAAAAGGGACCATGTGGAGTTTTCTTTTCCGTGTCTTTTTGACACTCTCTAAACATGAAAAAGACACTGAGCTACACCTTTGTCGGACTTGTTAAAATGTTAAACGACATTAGATTCATCACCATGACGAACATGAGCTTCTCCTTCCTAGGGCTTGTTAAACTTACTAGGTCAAGTTCATCCAAAGGATGAATTTATAGTGCAAGCATATGCTATCCCCTTTAAGCTTGCGATTAAAAAATAATTGGGGTACCTGCGAGAAATGGTGGGGGAAATTTGGAAATCTAATCAGTTGTGTCAGTAGCTCACTCTTGAACATGATACTTTCTATTTTGTGTTAGGTTGGGATATCCTCCTTTGTATCATTCACCTTCTTGGGTTGGGCTGCTCATTTTTTCCTTCCATTTTGTCCTTACCACATTATCATGACCATCGATCCTATGGTTCCAAAAGCTGCCAAACTTCCACTTGTGTCACCGATATGTTCAAGAGTTGTCCTTCTACAGTTACACTTACCTCTGGTTCTCTGTATCATCCAAAATAATTTTGCATCCCTTTGTCTCATGTTGATGATGTGGGATACATTATGGCCCTCCTTCGACATGGTCACTTCCTTTCGACTTCAACTCATTATCCAAGAAGTTGACCGAGAGACTCCCTTCCAGTACCTTAGAGCTTGCATGCCCTAATGGCAAGTTCTTTGCACTCGACGACAAGTTCACATCACTAGCTTTTGATCGAGTTATTTCACAGGTGTTCGACTTCAGTTCCTCTATTCACATTCCATGGATTGTCCTGATAGTACCTTGAGGACCATTGTCATTATTGGTGGTTTCTCTCAAGCTTGTTAATAGTTTACATCATTGACTGGTAATCAAGTGACTTTCTAGCATGTTCGATGTCAACACATCTATTCAAATGTTAGGATTTGTACTTCGATCGGGTCATGTTGGAGTGCAGACCCTGGACTCAGATCACAAAAGTCTAGGTTGCGGAGTGATGTGACATGCTTATGTTGATATACATGTCTCTTTCAGATGGATGGTTGGGACCATACGATGAGTTATCATATGTGATCCTTCTTATTATTGGATGGTTGTGACCATACCTTGGTTTCATTATGATCCTCTTTAACGGGTGGCTATGCCCATGCCTGGATCCATTCACATGATCATTCTCTAGATGGTTGCATCCACACCAAGATTCATGTATCATTTGACAGAGTTTTCAGTTATGTATATGTATATGTACTTACTTTCAGGTTTTCCGATGACAAACTATGGTTCACCGCACTAATTCGTAAAGAATTTCATCCGTCACTCTAGTTCGACCTTCACGCTTTGGGGGGCATCTGTTACAAAATATTTTGTCACTGTCCTTGTACTCCCCATTCCTTGATCCTGGAGGACCTCTATAGTGAACCCTACATGCTTTCCCTTCAAGAAGAAACTCCCATTGTGTCACTCTTCATGAGCATAACAATTCCCTTTTGCACCATTTCCCCAAAATCTTCTGTTTCTCCCAGTTTACAAGACTGATGCTAATGGCCCTTATCCTCCTTGCGCCAATATGCAGGGATTAACACTATCCCTAGCACTAACCAAAGCGACTAAGCTTTGTTCCAATCGTGCTAGTCCTCTTATGGAAAGTTTTTTAAATAAAGAGCTGAAGCTTCCAGCTATAGAAGCTTAGTAATGGAAATCTGGTAAATGGTTTGGTCGGATGGGGTCGAGGATGTTAGTTTTGGCTCCTTTCCCCTATAATGATGGAACTACCTCAAGAGATAAGACCTTCTTCCATGAGAAGAGGATCCATCTCCCATCCATTCATGCTATATAAACCTCCCTTTTTCCCAAGCACAAGCTAGTGTTAGGGTGGTAGTGTTAATGTTGGTGTGCTAGTGCTAATTAAGTTTGGAGTAAACCTCAAGCTATTCATAGTTGTAGCTCACCAGTTGTGTGAGGGAGAAGTGTGAATTTGGCTTAGTATGAAGCCTAAAGGGAAGATCCTTAAAACTATCATTATTGAGGCCATCATGGAATGCTAGCAGAAGTGTGTGGGAACCTGGTTTTGTTGGAGGAGAATGACAACATCAAGAAAATGGTTGTAATCTCTTCTTGATTCATTATATATGCAACTATCGATTGATTTCCTACATGATGTGTCATCTTACATGTTCATGGCTTAATATTTCTTGGCTTGTTAAGTAGGTTGAATTACAATTTGTTTATTATCATGGTTGTTGTTTGTTGTTGTTTACTTGTTTCAGGTGTTTGAAGAAGGAAACGAGATATAGTTGGAGCAAGCAAGCAAGGACATCATCAAACAGGATAAGCGTACTAAGAGGTAGGCCCTCTTAATTGGCTCTAAACTAAGGAAATCTTCCATAGAATGTATCGGTTGTGGCTAGACCCATTATTTGGCTAGAGGAATTGTTTGTGTCCACACTCATAATTTTACTTCACCAGAAGTTGGTTGTGCACCAATATACTCCTCAATCCCAATTGAAACAACTATGTTGCCTTGGCTTGGAAGTTGGAATGTGTGTCAATCGACCAAGATCTTAGCAGATGCTTCATCTTACAATCAAGCTAGTGCGAGATCAAGATGAACTGAGAACTGAACAATACTTTTGGAGGTGTTAGACTTGTTTTTCATGATGGTCCATTCAGAGAGCCGCAGTTCTACCAATGTGTCACCAAGTGTTGTAGCAGCTGCAACCACCCTCAAAAGTTTTCCCTTAGCTTCGTTTTGGAGCCTTGCCTACCAACCTTTCACAACACCTTGTCTTGCTTCATCAAGTACACAAGATTTAGTGTTTTTCTTGCATGAAGTTAGCCTTTCGATCAAAGATTGATGCATTCCCCTCACAGGTTGTTCATCCGGACTTGGTCCAGCTGCAGGCTGAGCAGCTCCACCAAGAAATTTCTCAATTCTAGAGGGAAACCATCCTTCCCTCTAGAAATTGCACAATTCTGTCTAGCAGCCTACCGGGCTCCAAAATTGTGCAATCCTGCCAATCAAGCTTCACCCATAAAATTGCACAATCTTTCCCAGTAGTGCTTCTCAGCCCAGGAATTACACAATCCTGGATAGTAGTGTTACACAGTAATTTGTC
>APFE030716122.1:83577-130672 GCA_000404065.3 Pinus taeda | reverse complement strand
ACGAGGTGAAATGGTTTGATGTAGCCTTGAGAGTTTGTCTATCTCAGCCTAGGTGAATTCCAAGCGCTAACAGACCACTTATCTCTTCGTTGATCATTTCAGATTTTGCATTAGAATTCCTTTCCTCACTCTGTGAGCTAGATTCACCTTTGACAGTTTCATAAAAACCAAGTCCAATTTTGATAGCAGGGGATCCTTGACTACTAAGAATATCATCCAAAATCTTAGTACTGTCTTGAAATCGTAACAGTTTATCCTTTTCCTCTAATTTACCTCTTAAGATATTTACCTCAACCAGATGTTGTTCTTCCTTTTCCAGATATTGCTTCCTTGTTTTTTCTTCAAATTTTCTTCCTTCTTCCACTTGTTGCCTAAATTCGAGCACTTCATGTTCTTGTTCTTCAAGAGCTTCTTTATTTTGCTTCTTTGATTCTTTAAGATCTTCTTTTAAAGAGAGGATCTTAGATTCAAGTCTCTGAATTGTTATGCTCTAATCTTTTACTACATCTTGCAATTTCTCCCTTACTTTGGTTACCGTCTCCAGTTGTTCTTTTAATCTGATAACTTCTTCTGTTTCTATGTCCTTATTTTCATATGCCATGAGAAGTCTAATGTATTCATCACTATTGGATGAGTCATTACTTTTATCATGAGTATAATAACTTCTATTACCTTCTTCAAACATCTTTCCTTTGTTATGAGGGCATCTAGCAGCGTAGTGACCAACTTTACCACAAGAGAAGCATTTGAAAGGTAGCTTACCTTTGAACCTTCTAGATCCCCGTTCAAGATTCTTGACAAAATTTACCTCATATTCTTCATCTAAAATGTATCCTAATTCACTGAGTTTTTCTTTTCCATTTGCTGATACTTTAAATGCGACTTCTCTCATTTCTGATGGTCCTCCTTTTCTCATCTCAAGAGAAGCTATGTCATAGTGATTTTCTACAGATCCTCCTTTTCTTCTATGGTAGACACTTTGGATTCAAATTTAGTAGACAAGGATCTCAAAACTTTCTCAACTAAGACAACTTCCTTAATTTCTTCACCCATATTCCTCATACAATTGACAATCTCATCTATACGTAGGAAGTAATTAGCTATGCTTTCATTACTATGCATCTTAAGAGTTTCATACTGTATTTTGAGAGTTTGATGCTTACCATGTTTTACCTGATCATCTCCTTCATAACTTAGAATGGTTTTATCCCATATTTATTTGGTTGATTTGAACTACGTGACCTTGACAAACTCTGATTGGGACAAACTTCCCAATAAGATAGCAACAACTTTGGCATTGAGTTCATATTGCTTTCTACATGTCGTATCTATAGGAGTTGCTGATGCATATGTATATCCTCCTTCCACGATTCCCCAAACATCTGTTCCAAGCGATTGTAGATATGTCTTGGTTCTTATCTTCTAGTAGACAAAATTGCTCCCATCGAAGATTGGTGGTCTGATGGATCCCTCTCTTTCTTGATTACTCATCCTGATGCATCTTCCTTCAAGCGATCAAGCTTCTTCTGAAGGACCCGCTCTTAGTCCAATTGTTGGAAATAATACTGAGAGGGGGGGGCGGTGAATCAGTATTAGCAAAACAATAATCTTTTCATTTCCATTATCAGATTCATATACGCTACTTAAGTTAAGGATACCCGTGTGTATACGCAACTGTGTTTAATGCAACTAGCACATATATAGTAAACTTATGATTCAGTTAGTTGATCTTCAATGAGTGCATCAAGACATTATTAACCATATGAATAGTAAACAGGTGCAGTAAAACAGAACAGATCATCACACATAAGAAGCACACATGAACACCATGATATAAGGTGGAAACCCAATGTGGGTGAAAACCACCTACTGCAATTCGTCTCTATCTTCTTTTAGTAAGAAAATTCTTTTTACAATATTGTTGTAGTAATGCAGTCTTATACTAGTACACAGGTTTCTACCTACAGAAGGCTACAACCTTCTCTTGTTCTCTAGCTTCTCCTGGAAGGAATATACAACCCCCTTAGCTCTTGTACTAGCTGATGTACTAGTACGTAGGTGCTAACCTATATAAGGATACAAACTTCTCTTGTCTTCTAGGGACCATGTTTCATAAATTTTCAGATTGGATCCATAAATACAAAACAATCACCACTACAATACAATCATTAACTCGGAATCACCCAACAATTGAATCATTGAAACATTTTCATCAAAACATAGTCACTAGAACACAGAGGAGAGCCCAGAACTCTACAACAACCACTAGAATGAACATCAACCTCAAACATCAAATCTCATAATGTATACGCTACTTGACTATCTTTAACCAACGTGTATACGCCCTTTCACTAGAGAGAACCCACATAGAGATTTGAAAATAATTACTTATACCTTTGCTGCAATTTTCAACTTCAGATATACCCAGAACATGAGATATAAAGGATAAAACATGCGTCAATATTCAGATCTATTCATGAACATACCATATAATGATAATACATTTAGTCTTCATTATCCCGATCCATCAACCTTTATCAACCACATAGGTGCCTCCTAGGTGCAGATCAATCAAAACATCGCAAACCCATAACCAGCATACTAGATCTCTCACTTCATCAGATATTCATCACTTGCACACTTGCACTCCTTGGCCTAATGATCTTCTCCTTATATAGGTTTAGGCCTCTCCCAATACCATGGTCCAAAACCACATAGAACCAATACCTTTGACCCAATACCTGGGGTCAACACTTAGGACCAAATACCATGGACCAATACCAAAATACCATGGACGAAATACCACGGACCAAAACATAGATTGCCAACATGTATGTGCCTTTCCTTATGTAAACGTGCATGCGTACATATACGCGACTTGGTATATGGTGCACCCACGTGTATATGCTTCTTTGTCATAGCACACTTGCAGATACCTCTCTGATCATTAATTCTTTACTTTTTACTAGTTGTACTATGATCTGTCATCTGAATGAGTTGTCATCAAGGACAACGCCTGTATAATATCTGCATCATAATGCCAACAATACAAATCAAGTAGTTTATTTTTGGAAATTTTGGAAATTCCATCTATGGTGAATTTTTGTGCACTTCCTACACCAAATCAAATATAATTTTCATTCAACAATAGAGGCTATTATAATTCAATAAAGCTTACATATAAAATTCCTTGCATCAAGATTCAAATGATCACTTTTTGGATAAAAAATATCTTCTTCTTCATACAAGAGAAATTCATGAATTTAACTAACTATATGTTTCTCAAATATGTAACGCATTAAAGAAATTTGTATTTTTTCAAAATGATTTTACCAAAATTTATTACATTTACTTAAGTAAAACCAGCTTTTTATGATGAGTATTTTCTAACCTTGACATTTATGCAAACATTATTTCATACACAAAAATTTATATAGTTTTATTAAAAAATAACAACTTATATAGTTGAAGCTTCGTTTTTGAATCCTAGGAATAAGGAAACTTCCTACAATGTTCATACTCATGTAAATAAATGTACATACCAGGAGTTACTAAACATTATTATTAGTTCTTTTCAAGGAAAGACTCTATCAATCATTTTTCTTGTCGACCACTATTAGTTTAGCATTGAGCAATTAAATTTATAATGTTACTTTGAAAAATAAATGGTTGGTAAAGGAGGATACACATCAATCATGATAAAAATCACAATGCTTATTTCATGATACATCTCACATTGTTAAAATTTAAAAAATCATAAAAATTAATTGAATTATAAAATTATTTTAAATTAGTTATAAAAATAATAAATATATATGTTCTCCAAGTTACGAGTTTCATGAACGACGCAAACAATTTCTCATGGTTGGAATGATCATGCACTCCACCTCGAATCCTTTCTACCCAGCTAAATTAACCATGCCAACACCTTCCTTTATTACCAATCCCTCAACATGTCCTTGCATGCTTGGAGCCAACACTAGTATACATGTTACCCACATAAAATTTATTTCATTCATCATGCTTGCATTCTAGAGTATTCTTCCTCCTCCTCCAGTTCTCTTGCTCAATGCCTAGACTCATTTGCCTACATGATCTACATCTGCAATCATCAACACTCTTATGCCTTATGCACACCTCATTGACCCCAATTATGCCACCATGATCTGTGGACATGGGTTTGCTCATCACACTGGTAGTGGAAGGGGAAGAGGTCGCTCACCACTGCCCCTGTTTTGATGAGGACATAACTCCTTATGATAGCATCATCCTAGTGCATATTCGGTGTAAGGTAAGTAAATTGGAAGCTAAGGAGGTTCGATAGGGGAGGAATTCTCATCGGGCACTCCACAATCTCCTTGCCCATCATCTCCTCACTCAGGAACATGAAAAGTCCAATGCTACCTGATGGATCACTTAAATCTCTTCCAACACCAGCCACATTATCTCCTCCCTTCGCTGCCTCTCCCATGACCTTGGCATAACCTTCCCTCTAAACATTCCATCCTCTTACTCCCCTGACCCATTAACCTACATCTTTGTTCCTCTTTTCTCCTCATCACCTTCCACCATCTATGTGAATGACAAGAGTATATCTCCAGCTCACAGACTATAGGAAATCTTGTCTCATCTAGCAGACACCCAGTTGATAGTTACCAATTCCTCCCCTCCCCATCCTAGTACTTATGGTTGTTGCATTATAGAAGAATCACTTGCATCTAGTCCTTTTGTCACTGGAGATGATTTCACAACCGACCCATCCAACGATGAATGTGGTCAACAACAAAAGGTCGACGCTCCACCTGGTCTTCACAACACCAACTAAGTTTAAACATGTTCTCCTTCTACATGGCATGATTTGAAGTTTGTTTTCTTTCCAAATGTTTTGAAGTCGAATAATGGCCATGTTCCACCACAACTCTATGGTCTTTGTTTTTTCTTCTCTCAAGCATTGTAATGGTTTTAAAATGTATTTTTTTGAATAGTTTATCTGGTTTCCCCTGTCAGGGGAAGATAACATCCCTCTTGCACATTTATAAGGCACCACAGGGGCGATGGATCTCTAAGTCCTCTTGTTTGTACTCTTATGTATTTTCTTCTATTAATATAATGTGAATTATTTGCCAACAAAAAAGAAATAAATATATATGTTAAAAGTATATACATTTAGAAAAACATGTAAATAGCTTCTTAACCATGGAGATTCACCCTCACTTAGAATATTTATAAATAAGCTTTGTTACAATACCATGGGCCAATACCATAGCTTATGAATACCGCATGCTCGAAAGAATTGTAACTCATTTCATATGACATTTTCTTTAATTAATCAATTTAATTAGAAAGAAAAAATGGCATAATTACATTAGAGATAAATCTCAACTTTTGATTTGTGCACACTACTCTAAGAATATTCTAGAATATTTTGTGAAGGTTAAATCTCTACTATCCAACTAGTAAATGTTGATAATTAAATTAAAATTATAAAAAACCTATTAAAAAATAGACACACTTTGTCTAAAAACTTATTTTTAAATATTATTAGAAAACAATTTTTTAGTCATTTTATTAATCCAGAATTTGAAGGCAAGGTCATAATTTATGGATATGGTTGCAATATTCAAGCATGATTTTTGAATATTTGTGTAGTGATTTTGTATTCTTAATATTTGCTCAAAAACCATCCTAAATGTAAAATCCTTGAAAATAGGTCATACTTAGGTAAATAACATATAACATATTTATGACAAGTTACTTCCTACCATAATTTAAGCAAGCGTTTTCATTAAAAAATGGATAGGAATAAGATGTAAATAAATTAATTTAAGCAAGCTTTTCCATAAAAAAATGGATAGGAATAAGATGTAAATAAATTTACTTACCAAAATTTACTTCCCACCATTATTTATGTTTTCCTTAACACTTATGTAGGGTTAAAATTGTTAATGTGTAGACTTACTAGTTGTTACTACCCACCAAAATTTATGCAAATCCTTGCACCTAAGAAAAAAATTAATTCATCCACTTCAAATCTTAATTTATTAGTTCATTCCAAATAGAGACTATAATGTTTGATTTTCCTATTGACCATTACTAATTTAGCATTGAGAAATGTAGGTTATATTTTTTTTTCATACCACAATTTCCTCTGTTGCTTCAGTTGCCGCAACATATTCTACCTCAGTTGTGGAATCTGCTAGAACTTACTATTTGCATGACCTTCATGAGACAACTCTTGATCCAAGCCTCATAACATAATAGGAAGTAGATATCCCAGTTGCTTTATCTCCATCGATGTCTGAATCAGAGTATCCAATCAAGATGAATTTGCCTCCTTGAGTATACTTGAGTCCAAATTCTTAAGTTCCCTTCAAGTAATTAGAACTCTTGTTACCACACACCAATGACCCTCAAAAGGATTTTTCATAAACTAGAGGATTCCAACAAAAAATGAAATCTATGGTCTGGTAGTAGTCAGGTAGTTGAGACTTCCTACAAGTTGAATGTACTTTGTTGGATCCTCAAATTCTTTTCCTTCAGTGGATGTGAGCTTTAAGTTCTGTTCCATTAGAGTAGTCAAAGGATTGCACTCAACCAAGCCAAACCTATTTAACAAATCTCCAATGTACTTCTTCTGATAGAGGAATATAAACTGTAGATGTTAGGTTAATTTAATACTAAGATAGTAGTGAACATAGCCCAAATATGTCATTTCAAAACCTTTCCTCAATTCCTTCTTTATGGATGCAATTTATCTCTCATTGTTCCCTGTCATCAGAAGATTATATACATACACCACAATATATACAACTATTTTTCCAACTTTCTTGATAAACAATGTTGCATCACCAAGATCAAAATGTTTGAAATTGGGTTTTAGAATATGTTCACACAATTTCTCTTACTAGGCTTAGGATGCTTTCTTGAGGTCATACAAGGATTTTACAAGCTTCATACTTTGTGTTTTTGACCCTTCACAAAAAATCCATCTGGATGGGAAATAAAAACATTCTATTTTAGATCTCTATTTAAGAAAGCAATTTTTTACATCCATTTGATGGAATTTCCAACCGCTCTGAGCTACCAAGGGAAAAAGTTTCGAAATGGTAGCCCATTTTACTGTGGGGGAAAACGTTTCCTCATAATCGACCACTTAATTTTGTGCAGAACCTTTTGCTACAAGCCTGGCTTTGTGATTGTCAAATGAGCCATCTAATTTATACTTATTCTTGAAGACCCACTTGCAGCCAATTGGTTTGGTTCCCAATGGAGGATCAACCAAATTCTAGATGTCATTCTTTATCAAAGCATCATATTCTTTTGCATCACTTCTTTCCATTCATCATGGGAAGAGGCTTATTTGAAGGAAGTTGGTTCGAAATCTGTAGACAAATTCATTTCACAATCATAAGAAAAATCCATATCAACTGGTGAATCATGATTGTCTACGTCACCTCCTTTCTGTCTAGTTGAGCTTCTTGTTCCTTTCTTTCCAACCTCATCAAGATGAACACTTCCAAATGTATTTGCTATCCAATTTGGAGGACCTTTTTCTGAGATGGCCCAAGTTTCTCAATTAATTGAGATGGAGTTGGATCAATATTTAGTCTCTCAATTCTGTCAATCACATCACTCAAAGTGTCATTAGTAGTTGGAGCTTCATTTGGGGGAGAGAGTGCTTTAGAAGAAGATTCCACAGATTGATCTAGTATGGGAATCCCTCCTTCAAGATGTGGAATCTCATTATCAAACTCTTGAAAATACTTTGCATGTTTGAATCTATCCAAATGATCAAGCTACTGCTCAACAACATTGTCAGTCTTGGAACATTCAATAAATATCCCATCTCTAGATATTATAAACTTTTTATTAACTTCATCATAGAGATGGTATGCTTTGGAGGTATTTGACTACCCCAAGAAGATACATTTGTAACTCCTTGCACCAAGTTTGTTTCTCTATTCTTAAGGTATCAAGTCATAGTAGGTGGAACCAAAAACCCTAAGATGCCTCACCGAAGGAATGCGGCCTTACCACATTTCATAGGGAGTTTTTTTAATAGCATTAAATGGACACCTATTCTTTATATACACAACAGATAGAATTGCATCAACCCAAAACATCAGTTTAACATTCTTGAAAAACACCATGGAATGTACCATATTTAAGATTGTCATGTTCATTCTTTGAGCTACTTTGTTCTGTTGGGGATTATAAGGCACGATTGTTAGATGTTTGATCCCATGTTTGCAAAGAGAGTTTTCAATTTCATTTTGTGTATATTCTTTTCCATTATCAGTATGAATAGATCTAATATGAAATTATGCATCATTTTCAATCCATTCATAAAAGTTCTTGAATGTTTCAAAAGATTCATATTTGTTCTTCAATAAATAAACCCAACAGATTCTGGTGTAATCATCAATGGATGTCATCATATATTTATTACCATTTGTAGAAGGAACAAGCATTGGGCCACATAAATAAGAATGAATGAGTTCAATTTTTCTATGTGATCTAGAATAAGAATCATGAAAATGTTGTTTGTTGTGCTTTCCTAAGATAAATGCATCACATTGCTTGCATTTCCAAGGAATTGTAGGCAAACTAGTAACACTATTTTCTTCAACAAATATATCTTTTCATATTTTAAGTGTCCAAAACTAGAACACCATAAAATACTTGATGGAAATGTATGTTCATCATAATGAGAACTGTATGAAAAGTTATATGCGCGAGTAGAGGTTCCTTGCAGCTTCATAAGTCTTTCTTCTTCTATCCCAGTCATAACAAGTTAGTGATATGATGGTTTTTCCAACCTCAACCTTGCTTTCAAATATGTGAATGGAGTGTCCTTGCTAGCAGATGTGAAGCAAAGACAAGTTTCTCCTTAGCTATGAGAGGTATAGAACATCATGTAAGAGAAAGTCTGGAAGACCAGGCAGTTTGAGCTTGATAGTGCCAAGCCCTGATGGATTTAGTTTTGACTTGTTTGCAAAGTATGTTGCTCCATCAACATTGTTAGTGAATTCTTCAAAGAAATCTCTCCTGAAAGTCATGTGGCATATTTTTCTTGAGTCAATAAACTAAGTATCTTTCCATGAAGCAAGTGAAGCATTGAATAAGTCTTCAGTTACTCCAATGTTGCAATGTGCCACAACATAATAAGAAAACTCAAGTGATTTTCCTTTCCCTTTGCCAAGTGTTTTACCTTTTCCTTCATTTATTTCCTGCTTAATTCTGTCCCAAGGAATCTTGCATGTGGAAGCATCATCTCTATATTGATTTCATCATGTGCAATGAAAATTAGGCCTTTCTCCTTGGAAATGTATGCCTCCCCTACCTCTAAATTTATTCCTTCCTCTTCCTCTTCCTCTTCGGCCACCTCTTCCTCTAGAAGAATCTTGTGCATGATTATTCTATTTTTGTGCAAGGCACACAACATATTTAGAAGATTGAGGATGTGTCTTTTTTGCAAAATTCGTCTCTCTTTTAGCAAACTTATTCTGAAAAGAGTCAAAGGTAATCTCCTTAAGGTTGCCACTTGCTTGCAAAGACTCAAGATAATGTGAATAGGTGGGATATAGTGCATTGACATAAGCTATGAGAGGAATATATATTTCAACACCAATGGATTTTATGTCATGCATAATGGATCTTACTTCTGATGCTAAGGCAAAAGGGCCATCATTTTTCAACTCAAGATTGAACAACTTGATCATCAATTGAACAACTTAAAGTTCAAAGTGTGAGCACACAATTCTTTCAACTTATTTAAAGCTTCAAATGCATTTGAAAATGGACAAATATGATAACTCGCCTCTTCATTCACTGATGTTGCAATCAAGGCATAAGCCTTGTTGTTATTATTTTCCTAAATGGCAAGCTCCTTCTCTGAAGTAAGCTTTTCAAATGCATTGTCTCCTTCTCATGGTAGCTCTCTTTGCCAGTAAAAACTACTCCCATTATAGAGATGAGTGAATGCATCATACAATTTGATATGACCTCAAAATAATTACACAAAACATTAATATTTCTTCAAAAATATTCAACTAAAAATAGTCTCTCAATATACCTTCATGCCATATTACATAATGCTCACATATCATACCACATATGATATTTATAAAATAAAAGGGCACATGAATTGTTGTATGGTAAATATATAGTATATATATGCCATAATGTTTATAAAGACAGATTAAAGCGCTCCACATAACATATATTAGGATACACCCCTCAACACTTTTAAGAAAGCTCAACGTATTTCATTAGTTTATTTCATATCCAATCATCTCATACCACCCATACGCTCCATTGTTTATATGTGCCATGTAAAGGATTAGAAGGTATGTGCCTTCACTAAACGCTCCATATCAAAGAACAACGTATTTAAGATATGTGTCATGTAATCAATTATAAGGTATGTGATATCACTATCCACTCTTCACACTATTTAAGACGCATATGTGGAGCAGGCTCCAGTGAACAAAGACAATGAACAATCATCGCTTGGCCTTGTATTCCAGCCCACGCTTCCACAACGACACCATTTGGATGGCACCACCGTGCTGGGCAGCCAAGTCGAGTTCTCCAACAAACGTACAATGTAAATGCACTGACCAGGAATTAAACAATGAATGGCAGATAAACTCAATGAAGTAGCACAAAGAATGGACACATAGTCAATTGAACTCGGCTTTCACCAGCACTGTGGGTAGAAAATAGCAACATATTCAACCTCGACGAGCAACATTCATTCTCAATGCATATAGGACTCAACACTTCTTCAAGATGTTTCAAAAAAGTTTAAGACTAATCTACAGAACGCACAGACACAGTTACAGATAATTAATGGCTGCAAGTTCTGGGAGAGGGATAGAAAAAAACGGGGCAGATTTTAATGGTAGGAAATAGGAGTTACAAGCGCAAAAAATTATTTTTGGGAGTTGTCTTTGATACCATGTTAGATTGTTGTTTTTCATTAAGATAGAACATGGATATATACATGGAGAAGAAGACTATTGGGTTTCATCTCCCAATTTCTTTTCATCTTCCAATTCCCTTTATTTTGCTATTTACAATATTTAAGTGGATTTACCTAATCCCAAAGATTAGGTGTCAACATATTTTATGTAATTTTTTTCCAAAGCATAATTTCTAATTTGAGTGGCAGGGACTAAGCTATGTTGCACCACTTATTTAAGCAATTCTTTGCACCAAAATATGTGTGTATCACATGTAATTTAACATATTTTCATGTAGTGACTACCTACTAAAATTTATGCATTAATGAAGTAAAAATGAAAAGTCACTAGATATCACTTTCACCAAAATTTATGCACTTCCTTGCATAAATTTGGGTAGGAGAATTATGAAATTAATTTCTCCACTTCTTGACATCCAAATACTCCTACCATCTCCTGTAAATCAGGGTTAATATACATTAAATAAATAATAAATTTAAATCTATATATGACTAAACATATATGCCATAATCACGTGCACAAATTTTTTATCTAAAAAATAAACATTAAAATTTTCATTTTCCCTTGGTGATAAATCATTATGCCTTCATTACATTTATTATCCCTTGGTATAGAATAGATATTTGGGTCATCTAGTAGTATATGTTTAATCTAGATATGAACTTATACTTCTATGGATTTTATTTAGATTTATAGAAATTGAGGCTTACTCCTCATTCAAGCTCAATGATTCAAATTACACAAGACCCAAATCTTGCCCTTCTAATTGTGGAAATAACCTTACCCCTCTAACTATAGAAATATGGGAGGCATTCATTAACACCCCTGAAAATCTTCAAAACAACATACCAAATTTGTTTCAAATGTTTAAAACAAGTACCACATTCTAAATTCCATACAAGAGAAGACATACATTTTTCCTCTTTATTTTTACCAAAATTTCAAAGAGAAAAAGATCAATAATCATAGGAATCAAAGAAAACAAGTATGTAAAATTTCAAAATGGCAAATAATCTGAGAAGGAACCACCCAACCATAGGCTTGGTCATACCATTGATCTCTACAATTCACCACCCTCTAGCTAGGCTATGATACCACAAGGGGAAACTTCCAACATAGAAAAATAGGATCAATGAAGGTAATTATCCTTCACAAGAATAAGCGCTTTAGAGAAGTCCTCCACCTATAGGGCCTAGGGTCTTAACAAGTCTTAGGTGCCTATTACGTAGTTAACTTGGAAATATAGAAATTCCTTCATTGTTTATAATTACCTTGGCGATTTTCTTGTCCATTGCTTATCACATTGGCTAGATATGCTTCAATTTGTGGCCTCTTCTATTCAGTTAAGTTTTAGAGCTCTTTGGTGAGTAATGGGTATGAAAATTTCGTTTCTAGAGATCCCAAGACACACCAACAATGATCTGATCCATGTTTGGCACTTTTATAGGCATATTTTGGCACCAAAACTATGTATGAACACCCAAAATAGTCCAAAAAATTTTCCAGTTCCAAATGGCAACTCTATACTCATAAAAATACTATTTCAAGTACCCATGATCTCTCTATTTATGATCTCCATCAACTCATAGAATTCTCCTACACATGTTTTCCTATTTTCCCATACCATTTATAAGCCAATCCTTGAATTTTATAAGCCAATCCTTGAATTTTGAGATGGTTGCTTTCCCATGCTACCCAATAAAATGCAAAAGTACTCCAAAACCACCACTCAACTTCAATAAACATGACAAGTGGTTGCTTAAACTATAAACTTCAATAAACATGACAAGTGGTTGCTTAAACTATAAATTTCTTCATGAGTTATGGGCTAATGAGAAATAAAGGTAATAAAATTTAAAATTCAAAATTTGGAGAAAGTTATTGGGTGGTTTTTTTTGTGATGATAGATACTTAATTTTCCATAATTCCCTCACCAATTCCCATTCATACTGGTATTCCTAGTTTGGTTGGTCGACCTTTTTAATTATCAAATAAATATTTAGATATGCACCATTTTAATCACCTAATTTGGTTGGAAGCAATGATGACACTCAAGTTCCGATACAAGTGATACAATACTATTAACCCAAGGATTAAGATAGGGATGTTACTAATTCTTGTAGATAATTTTAGCGATTGGAAAAATAAGCATGCAAAGCATCTTTATTAAGTAGAGAAATAGACATGCAAAGCTTCTTTATTAAGTAGAGAAATGAAGGTTACGTGTAGTTCCTAAACGTCTACCTTTGTTTTCACATGAATTATTTTGGCATGAACTTTTGTGTAATGCTAAATCCTTTGGGTTGTTGCATTTATTTAATTAAACTCTATTTTTTTCATAAGCCACAATTTGTAGGGCTCAAAGTCCTTTCTAATGACTTCCTTTTCAACATCAATTTTTTTTAACTAACATTGTTTCGAAATATATTAAAATATTGTAATTTAGGATGGTAGAGTGAATTAGATCCATTTAATTATTCCTCATCTCTATATTGTTAGCTTTCCTTAGCTATACTATTTCCAAAGAATTCTATTATTGGCAAATCATAACTACCTTATCTTTTGCAACTCTTTTATTTGGATGGATCACTTACATATTGAATTCACCTTCACTTCATACTTATTCATGGGGCCCAAAAGTATTTCTAAGTTTGAAAACATAAGATAGTACACATAATTCTTTCAATTTGGATTTTGTTTAGTGATCGTTCATTTAACTCATTTAACAATATTTTATTTGATGATTAGAGAAAGAAAATTAAAAGTTTAGAAACATTGTTATCATTAAATATTTAATGAATAAAATAGATAGAATAGTTAAGTTAATTTTTTAAATGTAATTTTTAATATATTTAAAATTAATGGAAAAGAGTGTTAATTTCGATTCTATTAATTTTTATTAGTGTTAAAATACTATATATAGTTATAACTAATGTAAGAGTATTACCATTAGAAAATTTATTTTGATCGTGATTGTCAAAAATTTATTTACTATAGGAAGGAAGTTTCCTGAATGTATTTTAATTGTTTGAAATATTTAGGAGAATTAGTAGTTAGTTCAATTATTATGTATTTATCATAAAATAATAATTTGTTGTAGTTGATTTTGAGAGATATTGTAAACATTTTATTATTTGGATATTTTCTAGATTTAGGATTTAGATCCACAATTATTACATTTGAACTTATTATTATCTTGTATTAAAAGTAGATTATGTAGGCTAAGAGAGAGTTCAGTTAGGTATAGAAGTGTGTGAGTGTGAAGGTGTGGGTTTTTTGTGTCCTCTAAAAAAAGACATTAATTTAATTGGGGAGTGTGTGAGTGTGAAGGTGTGGGTTTTTTCTGTGTCATCTAAGAAAGACATTAATTTAATTGGGGATGATTTTCTCTTTTGTTGTATGGTTACTCATACAATTATTTAATTCAATTTGATTCTAAGTTTGTGTTATACATTTGCTTCAAATCTCTGTCTAAGTTTCAGTTCCAGGCATAACGAAGCCACTTCATTTTCAAATTCTCTATTAAGTTTCAGTTTCAGTCTCAACGAGAGCCATCATATTCTCTAATCATAGATCAAGTTAATTTTTCGTATACATGGAATTATGTTGGGTTCATTTTGCAAATCATTCCATGGAGAACTTGTCTAAACCATTAATTATATTGCCCAACAAATAGTTCAGCACCAACGATCTTGAAATCCCATTGAGCGAAGATCAATATCAGTGTTGGGTTCACTATATATATATATGACAACATTCTGCATAAGGAAATGGTCAATACCAAACCTTTTTAATTAGCAACCAAAGTAAAATTAAAAGTATTTCTTATGTTTCAAAAGTTGGCATTAAATTCAAGGCGAACTCAGGCCATTGGAACATAATTTCACCGAATCTTGTAGAATATGTTCAAAGTCCAACCCCAACCTAAAAAGGAAGCCTGATCCTCAACTCATCTACAGTGGAGCTGGTCTCGACCACAGATGAGAGCATTTAAAAAAATTTGGAGGAGACCCAACCTAATCTATAGAATTTGTAGAATGTTTAATAAAAGGATCATTTTAAGGTTTTCCTTTTGGATTTATTTTTTATTCATTTTGGAGGTAAGTTAATTAATAGTCATTGGTAAGACTAGATCAACATCTATTGTGGCATCAAGGCATAGTTTTTTTAATTAAAAGAAAGAACGATAGAATGTTGATGATCAGTTTGAGAAGCATGTCGAGGGAGACCTATAGAAAATGTGGATTTGCAAGTTGAAGGAAGAAGACTTCAAGAGATAATGGAAGTTATAAAGATTGCATAGTGGAGAGAAAATAATGTGGGAGATGCTAATGATGTTGGAGAAAAAGCTTCCAATGATGAAGAGTCGAAAGAATCTGAAGGTGTAAAGATGATGAAGATGTTTTCCAAGATAACTACCAGATGAGAGATGGAAATTCTACGATATGAAGGTAATTTAAATGTTGATGAATTGATGGATTGGATAAATTTTCTTGATAAATGTTTTTATTATGAATATATTGAAGCCGATAAGTGAGTTAAGTAGGTAGTAACTAGAATTAAGTGCCATGTTGCACTCCAGTGGGATGAAGTACAAGCTAAGAAAAAGAGGAAAGGAAAAAGTAAAATCAAATACTGGGACAGAATGGCGGAAAAAATCAAAGGTAAATGTTTACCAAAATAATATCAGATTAATCTTTTAGACAAATCCACAACCTTAGACAAAAGTCCATGTTAGTTAAACAATTTACAAAGGAGTTTTATAAATTAAACAATAGAGTTTGTCATGTAGAAGATGATGTTGAAAAGGTTGTATATATTAATGGTTTGAGATTTGATATTCGAGCTGAAATTGGCTTATTGTTTTTAAAGACTATTGAAGATGCATATTAGGTTGCCTTGAATGCAGAAGAAAAACTTGCTAGAAAGAAAAGTCGAAGAAGTCAAGGAAGGAATATTGCAAGAGGTAAAGGACAATAGATGGGAATTCGAAGAATTTAATCTACGAGAAGAGAAGATGAAGGAAGTTTCAATAATAAATATCTAAGAGGAGGTGATTTGAGAGGGAGAAGATCATTCTCTAGAGGTAGAGGCCAAGGAAGAGACTATAATCTTGGATGTTTTAGATGTGGGAAACTCAAACATATGTCATGGGATTGTACTAGGAATGCACTAGTTGGTCAGAGAGGTGCTCATGTTGCTGAAGTAGTGGAAGAAAATGAGAATCCAACTATTATTGAAGAGGTGCCTGAAGAGGGAAAAACTTTATTAATGAAGATAGTGTTTATCAAAGATAAAGAGGATTTTAAGGAACCAACTCAAAGAATAAGTTTATTCTGAATCATGTCTAAGTCAAAGGATAAGTGATGAAAAATTGATAATGAAAGTACTGATAATTTGTTTTAGATTGAAATGGTAGAGAAATTAAATTTAAAAAGAACCACACATTCTCATCCTTATAAAGTATCTTGGTTACAAAAAGGACACCAAGTGTTGGTTAATGAGCATTGTAAACCATATTTTAGATTGGAAAATATATGGATGAAGTTATTTGTGATATAATGTTGATGGATATTTTCCATGTGTTATTGGGGAGGTTGTGGAAATATGATAGGAAGGCTATAAATGATGGCAGAATAAATACCCACACTTTTGGAAAATATGGGCAAAAGCATGTACCATTACCTTTACCGGATGAAGAAACCAAAGAAGAGGCAGGTCACAATATGCTTCTTATGAGTGGAAAGGAGTTGTTGTAGGAAGCAAAGAAATAATAACTGTACTTTGATTTAATTGGGAAACCACAGGTAATTCTTACTAGCACAAAATTAAATGATTTGACTGAGGAAATTAGAAATTTGTTAGATCAATTTACTCATATTATTGTGGAAAAATTACCAAGCATTCTACCTCCTGTTAGAAGTATCAACCATCATATTGATTTAATTCTCGGATCTACTTTGCCAAATAATGCTCCTTATCAAATGACACCACAAGAAAATGAAGAAGTAAAAATATAGGTTCAAGGATTATTGGAAAAAGGTCTCTCAATTAAAGAAAGCTTAAGTCCTTCTGTTGTGTTGATGTTATTAAGTCCAAAAAAAGATAGAGGTCAAAGAATGTATACTCACTCAAGGGAAATTAATAAAATTACCATCAAGTGTCAATTTTCACTCCCAAAAATTGATGACTTAATTGACTATTTAAGTGAAGCAAAATTATTTTCAAAAATTGAGTTAAAAAGTGGATGTAATTAAATTCGTATAAGAGAGGGAGATGAATGGAAAACCAAATTTAAAACAAATCATTGGTTGTATGAGTGGCTTGTGATGCCCTTTGGTCTGACTGATGCGCCCAACTCTTTCATGTGATTAATGAACGAAGTTCTAAAAGAATTTACACGTAAAATTGTCATTGTTTATTTGGATGATATTTTAGTGTACAACAAAAACAGGGAAGAGCATATACAACATCTAAATTCAGTTTTGGGCACACTGGAAAAATAAAAATTGCTAATAAATTTAAAGAAGTGCAGCTTTATGAAAGATGAGTTAGTTTACCTCGGTTTGTAATTTCTAAATATGGGTTGAAGATGTATCTAGATAAAGTGCAAGAAATTATAAATTTTCCAGTTCCACGAAATCTGTATGAGGTAAGAATTCTTCATGAGCTTGCTAGCTTTTATAAAAAAATTATTAAAAACTTTAGTAGTTTGTGTGCATCGATTATTTAGACCATTAAGGGAATTAATCATCCATTTAAGTGGACTATAGCACCAAAAAAAATATTTAAATTGTTGAAGCAAAGGATCACAGAGCAACCAATTTTAGCACTTCTTGATTTTCAAAAGTCATTTCAAGTGGAGAAAAATGCCAACAATAGCGCTATTGGAGTTGTTTTAAGCCAGGAGGGACATCCAAAGATTATTTCAATGAAAACTTAAATGAAGCCAAGAAAAAATACTCCTCATATGGCAAGGAATTTTATGATGTTATGTAGGCTTTAAAAAAATGGCGGCACTACTTAATGCCTAAAGAGATTGATTTAGTTATTGAAAATCATGCTTTACAATTTATAAACAACCAACCAAAACTCAGTCAGAGAAGTGCTAAATGGGTGGAGTTTTAAAATTTTACTTTTGTAATTAAGCACATCAATGTTTCTTCAAATAACGTTGCATATACATTAATTAGAACTAATTTAATTCTAAATGAATTTCAGTTTTATGTTATAGGCATTGATGAACTTAGATAAATGTATGAGAATGATGTTGATTTCAGGAAAGCATATGCAACATGTGAAAATCCTGTGAGAACAAATATAACACAGTGGTCCAATTATATGATACAAGATGGTTTATTATTTAAAGACAACAAACTCTATATTCCAAAACATTCCATGATAAATAATTTAATATAGGAAAACATAGTGGAGGATTGCCTAGACATTTCAAAGCTAACAAAACATTTGTTTTGTTAAATTCATTTTATTATTGGCTAGGAATGCAAACCAATGTGAATATATTTATGCAAAGTTGCAGGATTTGTCAGCAAACGAAAGGAAGAAGTCAGAACACTAGGCTATATCATTCATTTCCTATTCCCAATAGGCCTTGGGACTTAATCATCGTGGAATTTGTTCTTGGGTTACCTCAAACTAAATGAGGTAATGATTATTTTTGTTGTTGTGGATATATTTTCAAAAATGGCACATTTTATTCCATGTACCAAAACCACTGATGTGACTAATGTGGTAAATTTATTTTTCAAAGAAATTGTGGGACTATATGGATTGCCTCATAGTATTTTGTTAGACAAGGATACCAAATTTGTGGACCATTTTTGGAGGACATTATGGAAGAAGCTAGGCACGAATTTAAATTTTAGTTCAGCTTATCATCCACATTCTGATAGTTAAACAAAAGTAGTAAACCAAATTCCGGGAAATATTGTAAGGATTTTGGTAAGTGATCAACCCAAACAATGAGATCAAGTGCTCACCAAATTCGGATTTTCTTATAACTATTCACCCAACAGGAGTACATGTATGAGCCCATTTCAAATTTTATATGGAATGCGTCCTAGAGGCATATATGAATTAACAAATTTGAGTAGTCAAGATCTTAGAAGCACAACAGAAGAAGATTTTGTAATTAGTATGCAGGAGTTGCAGGAAAGAGTGAAGCAACAACTACAAGAAAGTAGCAACAAATATAAATAGCGGGTGGACATGAAGAAGAGACAACAATAATTTCAAATTGGCGACTTGGTCATGGTACATTTAAGAAAGGAGATATTTCTAGCAAAAACATAAAATAAACTTAAAATGAAGAAGATTGGTTGTTGTAGAATCTTGAGAAATTTTTCCTCAAATGCATATAAAATAGAACTCCCTCAAGTTGTTGACATTTGATTTATCTATAACGTAACTTATTTATTTCCTTTTAAAGAAGAAGACATTATTCTGAATGATGCCACTGTTAGAGATGAAAATCAAATGGTTGGATGGGAGAGCCAACTACCAAAAGCAGTTCCAAAGGAGATTGAAGTAGTGTTGGACCATAAATTGATGAAACAACCAAAGGCAAAGAATATTATCAGTATTTAATCAAATGGAAGAATCAACCAATTGAAGACTCTATTTGGATGACAAAGACACAAATTTCAAAGTATGGTACCATTGTTTTCTTTCCAAAGAGTCTGATGCGGGAGCATCACCATCAATAAATTCATTTTGACCATGATGGTCAAAAATTCATTTACTACACGAATTGGATTTCATCAATTTATTTTAATTGTTTCATATACTTAGTAGAATTAGTAGTTAGTTCAATTATTATGTATTTGTCATGAAATATATTGTAAACATTTCATTATTTGGATATTTTCTAGATTTAGGATTTAGATCCACAATGAGTGGATCTGAAATGATTATTATCTTGTATTAAAAATAAATTTTGTAGACTGAGAGATAATTATGTTAGCCAGAGAAGTGTGTGAGTGTGAAGGTGTGGGTTTTTTAATGTCCCCTCAAGAAAGGAATTTATTGAATTGAGGATATTTTTTCCTTTTGTTGTATGGTTACTCATACTCATTTTTCTCCATGTTTATGTTATATATTTGCTTCCAATCTCTATCTAAGTTTCAGTTCCAGGCATAACAAAGCCATTGTATTTTAAAATTCTCTATTAAGTTTTAGTTTCAGACTCAATGAGAGCCATCATATTCTCAAGTTGCAGATCAAGTTTCTTTATGTCATAGATGGTGTTGTGTTGGGTTCATTTACAAATTGTTCAATGGAGAACCTGTTTAAACCACTCATTTTATTTCGCAATAGATAGTTCACCATCAAGGATCTTATATCCCATTGACTGAAGATCAATCTTCGAATGTGGGTTTAATATCTATATATATATATATATATATATATATATATATATATATATATATATATAACAATAGTTCGCATAAGGTAGTGGTCAATATAAAAACTTTTTAATTAGTGACCAAAGAAAACTTAAAGGTATTTCTTATGTTTCAAATGTTGGTGTTAAATGCAAGGCAAACATAGGCGATCAGGACAAAAATTCACCAAAGCTTGTATAAATTGTTCAAAGCTCGATTCTCGACCTCACAAGGAGGCCCGAACCTTGTCTCATGTATAGTGGAGTTAGTCCCAACCTCAATTAGGGGTGTTTCAATAAAAATCAAGGAGACCCAACTCAATCTGTAGAATTTGTAGAATATTTAATAAAAGGATAATTTTAAGGTTTTCCTTTGGATTTTGATAATGTGGATGTATTTCTTATTCATTTTGGAGGCAAGTGAATTAATTTGGGTATCTTTAAGACTATATTGGCATCAACAACTAACATGCTTGAAATAAAATTTCAAGGAGAAAGAAATAAACACATACCTTGAATTGACATCCTCATGTTGAATTACATCCTTCATTCAATCCTTGGATCAATTCCTCAAAGACATTCACATTATGATCCAAATATGAAATATTAATGATGTCTTCTTTAGTTCCTTATTAGTTCTATTTTAAAGAGCATGCCTCTTGAGAAGATGGAGGATCTATTTCCTCTAGCCTCACATGCTCAAAATTTTATTAAGTACAATTAGTTCTAGAAATAGGTCTTGGAAAGTACATATACAAATAAACAAAGGACATAAATTTCCCACTAAGTTTGACGCAAAATATTGTAGAGATTAGTGAAGTTTCATTCAAATCCAAATGGAAGAAATTAGACAGTTTAAATGAAAATGTCTCTTTGGATTACCTCATAAGATGCTTTCATTGGGTATGAATCTCCAAACATGGCATTTTTTTCCTTGCCAAGTACTACTAGTATTTAATTTTAAATATTATTGCTAAGCATGGAGTAAAACAGAGTGAAGCATTCAAGAAAGAAGTATATAGTTGATGTAGATTGAATTAGGGGGAGAGAAGAAGGGAAGTACACATAATTTTCTTGTGGAGACAAATTAGTTATTTAATTGATATGGAAAAATATGCAAAGTTATGAATCTCATTGCAAAATGAAATGAAGTAAAAAAAATTTAAGACATGAAAAATGCGAACATGCTAAAAGACTTATCATAGAGAATTAAAATTTAATATGTCCTTCAAAATATAAGTGATGACCTAATTAATGGGATCTCGAATCATAAAATTTCTTTTTGAATTATCTAATGAGATTTATGATTTCTTCACATCCATTCGTGGATTGACTTATTACCTCTATAAGGCCTTCCATCATCTTGAGATGGGTTTCTAGTGTTATTAACCTTCCCTTTCTTAGATCCTTTCCTAAGCCTAGTTGTTTGAATATGTTTTTCCCATTTAATGTCTAGGTCCTAACTAAGGTCCCCTTTGTTGATTTTCTAAGTCAAACTTTGGTAATTTCTATTCTTTATAGGTTTCTTCATTGTAAATTTCCATCCTTTCCTTATATTGACCTTGATATTCATACTTTATTTGGTCCATTTTAGTCAATTGGAGGTCCCTTTTTGGGATTCCCAATCTCCAAATAGTTAAAATAGATGTAAATAAGGTTCATTTGGGTTGAAGATGAACTTTCCATTTCTCATTCCAAACTCAGTGCTCCATCCATAAGATATACAATAAATTTGTATTTGTCTCTTAAGAAGCAACAAATAAGAGAGAACTAAAAAAGTGAAAACCCCAGGGAACTTCTTGAGATCAATGTATTTCAATTTTATCCATATTATATTAGTAATTGATTCCATCTTATTTTCCTCGCTGTTTTTTCATCATCTTTCTTATCCTTTGGTTTCCTTGCTTGGTTTAAGTGTCCATCTTCTCAACTTATTTTGAGTTGAACTTTTTCCTTTCTTTCCAATCTTACCAAAACTATACCTTAATTTAATGGATTAGATTCCCCCTCCACTACTACTTGTATCTACTTCATATCACATGAACAACTTGTATGTACATTCTCCATCGACTACCTCATAGCAAGGGATTAAATTCATTACTATTCTTATCCTTTTAGTTGGATTCTTCCCTAATGTTAGTGGTTGATTCCATCTTATTTTCCTTAATGGTTATTTATCATCTTTCTTTTTCTTTGGGTGTCTTGCTTGGATTTAAGTGTCCCTCTTCTCAATCTATTTTGAATTGAGTTTATTTTATTTTTTTCCTTTTGTTCAAATATTACCATATACCATATTTTGAAGGATTAGATTCCCCCTCTACTAGTATTTATATCTACATTCTACATTAAGTGCTTCACAACAAGAGCTTAAATTCATTATTGTTCTTATCCTTTTAATTAAATTCTTCCCTAATGTGTATTTAATAATTAAGTTTGAATATAAGGTTTAATCTTAGAGCTGATAATTCATCTTTCCAATAAAATTTAGTGTCACATTGTAAGGAGAACACCTCATAATTAAGAACTATCTTTTTCTATGAATTAGTAATAATGTTCCATTTTCTATGAATGAGATTCTTTTTCATTTTAATTTATTCATTTATGTGAAATAACCATATTATGATTTTTCTTTATTTTATATAAATTTATATTATTTAGAAGAAATATATAACTAAAGACTAGCTTTTCCTATAAATTTGTAATATTATTTCCTTTTTATTTTAATGTGTTGATTTATAGGATAATATAAAATAATTAATATTCTTAATAAAAAATAGTTATTTAAACTCTATATATACATATTATAAAAAAAAGTAAAGTAACAACTAAAAAATTAAAGAAACCAAACAAAACATCACATCACCAGAATACAAAACATAGCCATGAATGGAAGGATCATTACCTTCGCCTTCGGTGTCTTTTCCTTGAGTATGGCTGTTTGAATGGCATGCATTTTATTGATCTCCAATCTGTACACATCAAGTAAAGGCGTTGTCTAATGGTTGGAATTTGTTCAAATCTTTGGGTTATATTTTGTTTTGTCATATAAATTTTGTTATTTTTATATTCTCAGTATTATATTCAAAGTTGTAATTCTAACCCGGCAAATTCAATTATATATAATATATATACCTTCAAACTAAGATCCGATCATGTTTTGATTTCACATCATCGTAAAGAAAGATGGCGTACTGTTATAATTTTTCAAACAATCACCATCATTAAATTACTCTGCTGGTCAGTACGCCATCTGCATTCTGTTCAGCGATTGCTTGAGCGACAAGGGTGATCTGACGTAAACAAAACCGCATCTCCACCGAATCTCAGGTGGATGTCTTTCTCATAAACATCACGCAGTCAATTAGCTGGTTTGACAGCAAGAGTTTATAAAACAAATCAATCGTATTAATCAATTGATGTTTCATGAGAGGATAACAGGTGTGAGGGTCTCAGTAATTATTTATAGTTACCCTAGAAGATTAGCCTCTACTTACTAACATCTGTGTTACCGCTGATGAAACAGTAATTCATATGCCTTTCTGCTCTTCAACAACAATCATTATCATACGAATAATCTGTGAACGCCATGGCTGACGTTTGTTATTTATATAATTCAACTGATCCAGGCGAGGAAGACGTACTCCAGATTAAAATAATATTTGACAAAGTCTAATGTTCGACTAAGTCGAAATATTCATTTTTCCTTATCTGCAACCATCAAACTCTATAATCTATATAATGTAGAATATATAACGGATTGCTCAGTTCATTAGATTTTCAAACTTATCGCTGTTTATATTATATATTACCATACATCAATTTTCTGAGATGGTGCTAAATTATTATATGAATTTAATACTAAAATTAAATTGTCGTGAGGTAGTGAGGATCTGCACTAAGTTATAACCACTTCACACTGTCAATTGGGACCTTGAAATTTGTTTGATATTACTTATGGAAGGTTCTGAAAGTAAATACTTTTCATTGACCTGCTCTTCAAAAGTACATGGACAAATATTATAAAAGGCAAATGAGAGTTCAGTATTTACCAGGATTCATGTGGATCCTACTTTCCCCGGTTAATATTTTTGGGTACTGTTGTGGTTGAATTGTGACTGAAGAGCGGAGGTGTAGATCCGAGTTCAACATTGATGGATGATGATCCACAAAAGACATTGGTCCGTATATCCCTGCCATTGTTGACATTGAGCCCTAAAAGTTCTCCATGAAACTATTGATTATGACACCTCTATCCATTTTGATTGGAAATTCATAGCCCTTTCGCACTGGTCTAGATTCTTTTATATACTTTTCCTAGTCACCTCACCCAGGCTATATACACAGCTTTCACTGGTATTGTATAAGTAGTTGTTCATTGTTGGTATTCTTTTCTATTAAACACCAATAGCATTTAGCATAGAATTCTATTAAACAACAACATTAGAATAGGAAAACTAGTAAACACCAACGTTAGAATAGGCAAAGTAGTAGTTTACTTTGCCTATCCTATTCTAAATGGTATTGAGTTTTATACTGAGTCTTAGATGGAGTCCATTTCCTTTCAATATCATAGATTTATAAATTATTTTCCTGTATAGATATTTGATTTCATTTTTACTCACTAAATGATATCTACTTCCTTATACTTGATATGGATTCTTCTTATTTAATGGAATCTAATTAATGGTTAGGTAATATATTTTATTCGTTCGAATTTTTTTAATATTGTAAACCTTAATTATTCATCAACCATCAATCAAACATGTTTCAATTGAAACTTCCTTCTTTTCGAAGGTTTTACACAAATACTTGAACATCCTCTCTGCGCCTTTTTCTGTCATAAAGAAACAGCATCATCATTTCATTGTCAGGGAATACAAAATATAGGGTGATAAAAATGCAATGAAGGCCAAGCTCCAACATTGGTTGAAAATATATCTAATGGATTTTCATGCCAATAATGAATAAAAGTATGTTTGTGTTGATATGAAATATTGTTTTAATGAATGATTGGGAAGGTCGGGAAAAATCTAGAATGTCGAAAATTTATTAAAGTTTTAGTGATACGAGTTTAATTGAATAGAGTGATAGACTTTTTATTCAAGGATCTTTTAAAAAGTTATTATGCATGGACATTTGGATTCACAGATTGATAGTGGAATTAAATAGGCAACTTAACGTTAGGAAGATGTTAGCAAGATGGGAGTGTAATATTTATTTTAGGAAATATGGAGAGATTTGGTACTTAGAAATAGAAACAATATTAGAAGAGAAAAGAAGGTAAAAAAAAGATGATGGTGGAAAGAAATATAAACAACCTCTACTTATCAAGAATCTCCCCTAATAAGATATTGAACTAAAATATATCGAAAGCATAGAAAGACAAACAAGATCAAAGCAACCTAGAAATAATCTTTGGATGACCTCAAAAATTATGTTGAGGGCTTATCCTTGTGCAAAGGATGACCAAGATAGAGTTAGTAGAGATGGAGTGATTGTTTATAGATATCACTTGACATAGTAGTGATGGCATTAGTGATATATACATTTAGAAACTAGATGCAAGGGCAAGAGTCCATATTATGAATTTCAAATTAACTATAAAATCCATTGAAGTGTTAATTCAATTCACTAGGAAGATGAGTTCGAAAATATGGTGTACTAATGTTTTGGATCTACAAAGCCCCATCCATTGAGGAGATAGATTTAAATAATATTGATATACATTCCATATTATAAGTAGTTATTGGTTAAACCCTTTCTATCATAGAGTTTCAAAGATGATGTTTATACATTTTCTAGGTGTTATTAATAAGTGGTCAAGGCCTTTAGGATTTTTGTAAGCCCAACCTGAGGTTGGAATAGTAGGTGATGATGTAACAATAGATTCAAACATATAGATCTTTTCGAGGTATTTAGTTAATAGTTTATAGTAGTTTAAATGGTCAATTAGATGAATATCTAGTTGAATAGATAGAAGCAAATTTCAATAGAATTTGTTAGGCATTCTGGTAATTGTATATAGATTATTAAGGAATTTAATTACATCCTAGTTGGTATATATTGAAGGCTTTTGATTATCCTAAGAATTGAGTGTGTGTGAAGAATTGAATTTTCTCTCTATATGTTGAGCTATGCTCACTTGTCCTTAAGTTCTGTAACAATGCACCAAATCTTCTTGGAATCATTAGCTTTCTAATCTACCTAATTACCAATTTCTTGAACATGATATCAAATCTATTGGTTTAAAAACCTAACCTATTGTCTACAAGTGTTTTGTATGTTTTGAGATAGATGCACTTTTATTTAGTTGAAACCAATTGGTGATTAACTTGGGGTTTAGAATTAGGCATTATACATTGAAGATTATATCTAGACATCAATATCATGCATTCCAAGCTTGAGCCTATTCTCTTGAATATAAATAATTGTGGAAGAGAGGTATAAGATATGGAAAATTTATTAAAGAATAAGGAATTTTGGTAATTTACCAAGACTATTATTCTATAGCCAACAAATGAAGAACAAAAATTATCATGAAGGGCAAAAAGGATGGGGCTATAGGGGTCATCATGACCTACATTTCAAGGTACATTTTCTTTCATAAAAGCGGGATCACATATGTTAATTAATTCTAGAGGAATATAATGTCTCTATTTGATAAGACCAATGAAAATTAGGTTATGTATAATTAGAAAGACTTTATCTCTCTTTAGATAGAAATGGTGATTACTTCTCTTGTGTCAAGAAGCTTCATTTGAAAGAAGGCTATAATGGAAAGGATTTCCCAAAGAAACATGGTTACTCATAGAAGTAATCCTCATGAATCTGAAGACACCCTTGATGTATTATGTTGGATGTTTTGAGCTAGTTGGCCTTTCAAAAAAGAAAATGGTAAGTATTATGCCTTTAAATTTTCCCACACAATTTTCTAATTAGGGCATAGGAGAAATCCATTAATGAAGAGATAATAGAGGTCAAGAAAAATTAAATAATATTATTTGACAAAGGGAAAAAGGTCAATAAAACTACAAGGAAAGAGGTCAAAAGTGAAATAAAGAGAAACTATGGTGAAACATGATTAAAATAGTTCACCTAATATAAGAACAAGGAAAACTTTAGTTACTATGGAAAATTATGACATATGGAAAACGATTTCTAAAAGAAGAATACAAATTTGGAAGAGAAGGATAAAACATTGAAGGATATGTATTGATCAACAAATGTTTAGAAATAACTTATATAAGGTGAGGAAAGTAACTACATGGTCTTTGTTATCTATTCTCAAGGCCTAAATTCTCATACCCCTCAAGGTGAATCCATAGTAAACTCTAACTATACTCACCACAAGGCTAATAACATTTCTCAAGTTTTCTTCCTTAAGGAATATACAAAATAAATATATTTTTAGGAAATTATTCATTTATTATTTTTGGTTGTACAAATATTGACTATCATGATGATGTGATCACTTATATGCATCATGATGCTAACTTAGGTGAATATTTGTTGTTTATAACCCAACTTACTTATACTATTAAAAAAGTTCATTTATTTTTAGATCAATTTGCTATGAGGGATGTGAATAGAAGCTCTGAAGTTATTTCTAACAAAACATAGACTATAAAAGTTTTGCGGCCTACCTAGAAGAGATCTAGGGCCAACTACACTCATTGCTCAAACTAATTATCAATGTAGAATTTGGCATGAATGTCTTGAGCATTTGAGTTTTTAATGCATGAAATTGATGGTGAAACCTGAAATGGTTATTCTACTACCTTAATTCTTTCATTTGATGGAGTATGTGAAGTTTATGTGGTAACTAAACATCATAATCTACATTTGATACAAGGAAAGCTTGGAGAGAAAAAGTTTAGTTGGAACTTGTTCACAGGGATGTTTGTTCCCTTAATAAACTAGCACTCACAAGTGCAAGGTATGCTTTTACCTTCATGTTATAAACATATTTGGGCGCCTCAACCCCAAACTTATATGTCGATAAAGTAGGGGTCGTCAAACCCTAAAAGAGTTGTTTCATACCCTAAAAGAACATGGTAATCTGATTACATCATTCCCCAAAAGTTCCACCTGAGGAACCATCTAGAAATGGCCTAAACTGAACCATACTGACTGCTCCACTGGCAGGGTGCAATGCATACTGAGTGGTACACTGCCCAGGTGCGATGCATACTGATTTGACCTTCTATAGGGTGTGATGGGCGAGGATGGACAAATGTCCAAGACAGTTTGCTAGGTGGTTTCTCATGGAATCTTCTCGAAACTTCTCCTATGCCACTCGCCTCTCTGAATTTGCCCAAGGATGAGTAAGAGATCCGAGAAATCTCCAAGTGGAACCAATTGTAACAAGTGGAATGACACTAATCAAACCCCAGAGATGACTCACACCGTTGCACACATCTATAAATGGATCCCTCATCTAAGAGATCGAGAGGTTGGAATATTGTGAATTGCAAGGAAGTGTTGATGGTTTGTATTTGAGGAAATGAGCATTGTATTGTTGGTGTGGTCTTGCTATTTCATGAGGTGAAGAGGGATTGAAGCTGGGAGGATGATTCTGGATCAAACAACTGGGTTGTGATTCTCTCTTCTATTTAATAAAGTTCTTCAAGTTTTCTTCCATATGATTGTGTAATTGTGAATATTATCATTTGTTAATGCTATCATTTGTTAATGCTATCATTTGTTCATTATATATCTGATTCTATAATGTTTATGTTGTAATAGATTAATATGCTTTGACAGTTCTTTGTTGTTGTGTTTCTACAGGCACTCTCCAAGTGGGTTAAGTACGGGGAGGAGTTACAAGCTCTGTCAGGGGGGAGAGAGATCAAGCAAGAGATTAAGCGGAAGTTCTTGGTTGGTTCCATTGTCTTTCTCTTACCTTTTACACATAGAACAAATCATTGAATTTCTTTAAGCTGTTGTTTTTATGGTAGCTGCCAAACCTAGAGGGCTAGTCATTCGACAAGACACTAGTTTTCTCTGAAACAAATTAATGACTCTGTTGGGGATTCAAATAGATGTTTGTTTGTTATTGTTTGTTTTATAAACTATAGATAGAACCTGAAGTCAGCCAGGTAGCCTTCAAACTACTCTTCCTCTGTAATTGCATAGTAGATGAATACTGCTTCAGTCAATCTTTGGTTTAGTTTATGAATTAAACATTTGACTTACAAGCATTCTAGATGCCCTTTTGGTAGTTCAGTAACTTCTCAAGAACTTCCACTATATTTTTCTTTTTACTATTCATCATAGCTTAACCTAACCCACTGAAAACAGTTGCACATCTGAGCCAAAACCCACTTCAGTCATGCTCCCTGGCACATCGCACTATCTGTCGTTGTAACCCAGTATGCATCACACCTCCCGAGTGTGTAAAGTGCGATGCATCCCTGTTTCTGTAAAGCCCAGGTGCGATGATTGACTAAGCCTTTTTCCATTATAGAAATTGGGGGTTTTTGACCTTGTTTTGAGTTTTGTTTAGTTGTTTTTGTTGCTAATGAACAATACCTTATTACTGAAGCCTATTTGCATCACATAGATCAGCCTCCATTAGATTAGGATTAGTGAATTTTTTTATGTATTTGTTCATCATTTACAATCCTTTGTCGAAAAGTTGCTTAAGTCGATATGTCACTTTGATAAAAAAAGTGTCGTAACTGTCATTTTGTGTCGAAAAGAGAAATATCATGGATTCTTCCTTTCCTAGATAGTCGACTGTAATTTTTGTCATGTATACTAGTGTGTGCTCTTTGCTCTTTGTTTGAAACAATTGTAATCTTCTTTCCATAGTATCCAGGATTTTCATTGCTCAAAATAAACAAAGTTTGTTTATCATTGTAGATTGCATTTTAGGAATTTCAAAATCAACATCCCACGGTGAACCATTGAAAGGAAAACTTTAAACAAGATCAACTTTAAAATAAATTTCAATGAACCTAACAAATCTTTGGAACTTAACACAACACATCTAGAGGTCTAGGCTAGAGACGTATTCCAACGTCATTAAAACTAGTAACTATCGTTTTCATTGAAGGTGGGGTGATCTTCCTCCTTGATACGACAAGTGCTAGCACAGAATTGTGCTCCCCATACCATTGTGTATATATTAGGAGACCACAATAGACTTATATCCTTTATCCATAGGAAGACGAGTCTGCCGTATTATTGATCGCAATGCACTGAACACAACATTTGGGAAGATTGACTGTTGTACATAAGTCCTTGGTAATTTCTCTTTAATTTATCACCAAGGTTTATATTGCAGTTTTGCGATTGGTTTGGTAATCCCTCTGTCTAGATTTTTTGGAGTAGCCACTTTCATTCCTTCTCGACTCTTTAAAAGAAAAGGTCCATCTGAGCACTTGTCACTTCAGGCTCATTAAAATTGAAGGAGACTAGAGTCATCTTTAACTTTTTCTTGACTCTTAGAAACTAAAAAAGCAAAGTTGTGTCAAAGCATCTTTAAAATTAATTGAATTCAGAATAACATCCCTGTTCCTTAGTTGATCTTAGGTTGAGATATATGGAGACAAATCCGGGATCCACCAATTAAGGAATCCTTTTGAGGGGAATCCTAGTCCTTTTTCTTCTTGGGGAAATATTGGTGCTCCGTATATGGCTACATTGTCGCTTCTGGGAACTACCATTAGCCTACCAGTATGGCTGTTTTCAACTTCTGTGGTTCAAAATGCCGTGATTCCTCCACAATTGAATCAACCTCCAATTGATATTGAAGTTAACCCTTCGCCTTCTTTTTTGTTTGTTTTTCCCTCTCCTTCTTCCTCTTCGCTTGGTGAAAGTAGTGATGCTAGTAACCAGGTGGCTGAGAAGAAGAAGAAAGGGAAGGAAAAGAAGAAGAAGCCAATTCAAAAAGGGGGCAACCAAGCAACCATTGCTTTGAATGCATCATCTGGTGAAAATCCAGACATTAAACTTCCCAAAACCAAATTTCAATGCGTCATTTGTGCGGGTGACTATTTTTCTCAAGATTGTCCTCGGTTTCCTCGGGTCTTGATAGAATGGTCTCCCTGTTCACACTGTCCTATGTCATCAACTTCTGGAGATCATGTTGATAACACACCTCCAACTAGTGATAGTAAAGTTCATGAACAAACGAGAAAGGTTAGGTTTCCATGTAAGTTATGTGAAGGGAACCATACCCTTCACCTTTTTCCGTTTTTGGATGAAGCCAAAAGAGTGTTGGATAACTGTCCTGCTTCACCACAGTGACTTCCATCTGGCTACAGGAAACTCTCCCCAAGTCCTTTACTAGTTGAAAAACCGACTAACTTAAATCAACCGTCGGTCGAAACCACTCTCTCTAAAAATGAATCTTATGAGTCCATACTCAACCAAAGTCAACAGGTCGAGGTGACAGTTGACCTAGTTTTACCTTCAAAAAATGGTACCTTTCCCGAAGAGAGTGGAGATGATACCATTCAAGTTCTTTATCTTACTTCAGATTCTAACGACCTTGGGGGAAATCTGCCTATTCCATCTAGACAAGAGGAAAACCCTCCAACTCTTGTCATTCAACAGGTTATTTCTCCCATTTATTTGGTACCCCCTCCAAGTAGTCTAGTCACTTCCTTTGATTGGAATCGACTAGCAAGATCCTACCTTCCTACTTATATACCTTTCCGGATCATAGTACAAGTTCATAAAATGATTGTGTCTAGCACTATTATAGATGAAGGGGCATCAGTGAGTATCCTTTCCTCAACTACTTGGAAAGCGCTTGGTTCACCGTCGCTTATGCCTGTAACACAGAATCTGTTAGGCTTCAACAAAGGAACCAGTCGACTGTCAGGGATCCTTCCTAAGTTACCGATCACTTTGAGAAGGAAAACCACTCATATGAACGTGATGATAGTCCCGGGACTGTTAGATTATAATCTACTCCTTGGACGTGAGTATGTTTATAACATGGAAGCTATTGTTTCAACACTCTTCCGAGTGATGTGTTTCCCACATGAAGGAAAAATTGTCACCATTGACCAGCTTTCATTTCCCAGTCCAAGCATAGCTCCAATTCAATCATCATCCCTAAATGGTCCTTTTACATCAGCGGTATCTCTTGAACCTTCATTCCATCCACCTGATTACGAGGAGTAATTTGGTGAATGTAACAAAGCTTAGGGGGCATGCACCCTTGTCTATTTTGGATGCACCTAGCTGTAAGGATAAGTTTCCCTGTAGGTTATGTGATTGGTCTATCATACCGATCTGTCACACCATTCACCTTTGTCTATTCTGGACAAAGCTAAGGAAGTGTTTTGTCTATTCTGGACAAAACCATTCTACCTAACGATAGTAATTTCCATATGGTTACAAAAGACTCTCCTTTTCATCATGCTGGGGGCATGCAATTTTTTTTTCATTTCCAATTTTTTGTTTTTTAGTTTTTCCCTTTTTTTCAATTTTTAGTTTTTTCATTTCGAGCTTATATAAAAAATAAAAAATTGCTTTCAAGCATAGTTTTTTCATTTCAAGCTTGTGTAAGAATGAAAATGACTTCAAGCATAGTTTGTTCATTTCAAGCTTGTGTAAAAATGAAACCAAATCCAAGCATAGTTCCCCCATGGTTCAAGCTTGTCAAAAAATGAACCCACCACCTCAATAACCTTTGTGATTGCCATTCTATCAACCTTTTGAGCCTTGGTTGGTACCTCTCATCACCTCCATTCTTTTGGCCAATCATATGCTTCCACTTGGTTGTTTACCCTTTTTGAGGAACACTTGCGATGAGTGGTCTTGTTAGCCAGCCTTTTCACAGAATTCACCATGTTTTGAGAAGTTCCAAGATTACCCAGAACTAGTTGCTACCCTAGACACCACTCGTTCCTCAAAAATCGAGTCTCCTTTAAACCCTTTTTAGACTTGTTAAATATGAAAATATTGTTGAGAAATTGGCCTTTCTAGCTCGTTAAATTGATTGGAAATGTCATCCTCCTGTATAATTTTATACCTTTTTAGACCCGAGGGATTATCTTACAAAAACGTCGAGTGCTTATTTTTTTCGGCTCGTTAAAGTGAATGGAAAAGTCATCCCTTTGGTATTATTTTATCCTTTTTTGGACCTAAGGGATTATTTTATGAAAAAGAACTTCTAGAGTTTTCTTTTCGCCCCTTTTCAAACTCTCTAAACATAAAAAGGATCGAGTTATCTTTATTGTTAAACTCGTTAAAGCAATAGTGACAAACTTGTCCATTCTAGACAAGAACGAGTTTCACTGTCGCTAGACTCATTAAAACATAGCGACAAGTTTGCTTGAAGGGAAAATTATAGAACAGGCATATATTATCCTCCTTAAGCTTGAAAAAAATAAAGAGGTACTGGTCAACAACGACTGGGCAAAAAGGGAAAAAACTTGAAGAACTTATGGTTGCTAGTTGCTCTTGAACATGACACTTTCACTCCATCACCATTATTGAGTCGGGTTGGGTTATTTCATTCACTAGTCATCTCACCATTGGTCTTTCACACCATCCATCTTTTGCGGTTAACGCTACCAATCCATCTCAGCGTCGCTGACATGTTCAAGAGAAGTCATTCAGTTAAGAAACCATAATCCAGTTAATGCCTCATCCACTACAATACCTCCAACCTTCATTTTTTCATGACTGCCATTCCTGTACCTTATGTCGTCAGATCGTTTTCATCTCCAGAAATCATTTGCTTTGTTTCATGTCGTAGATGTGGGATACATTAAGTCCCTCCTACAACGAGTCACTTCTTGTTGACATCAACTTATTATCTAAGAAGTTAACTTAGAAACACCCCTTTCAGTGTTTTGAAGCTTGCATGCATCAATGGTAAGTTTCTCACTTACGGTGATAGGTTGACATCAATGGACTTCGACCAAAATATTTTGCGTGGTGTTCGACATCAGATCATATATTCACACCACTTAAATTGTACTGTAGTACCTTGAGGGTCATTAGCATTATCGGTGATTCCTCTCGCGCCTATTAACGACTCACATTATTAGATGGTGATCAGGCGATGTCTTTCCATGTTCGACTTCAGAACATCTCTTCACATGGATTTACTTGTACATCGGGTGAAGATTGAATGAGTTTGAAGCCCCCAGATCTAGTTTCATCCATCCGGGCTGTGATATATTCAAGGATATAAAAACATCAAATGTACAAAGGCACTGCACAGATAGTCATCCGAACCACAGATGATTACCCTACATCTAAAGAATCACCAGCCTGCATCTACAGACGACTATCTAATCTATGTACATGAAATGAATTTATAAAGATGAGCATGGGAATGCCTACCTTAGCTAGATCATGAAAATTATATTATGATGATGTATTGTATTATAACTTATAAAGGTCGCCTTCCAGTTCAAAACCTCGAATCCTCGTGATAAAGCATTTCACCCGACATCAAGATTTACAACTTCATGCTTTAGGGGGGAACTGTTATAGAAATATTTGGGCACTTCAACCCAAAACTTATACGTTGATAAACTAGGGCTCATAAACGCATAAAAGCATTGTTTCATACCCTAAAAGAACATGGTCATCTGATTACATCATTCCCCAAAAGTTCCACCTGAGGAACCATCCAGAAATGGCGTAAACTCAACCATACTGACTGCTCCATTGGCAAGGTGCAATGCATACTGAGTGGTACACTGTCTAGGTGTGATGCATACTAATTTGGCCTTCTATAAGGTGTGATGGGTGAGGATCGACAAATGTCCAAGACAGTTTTCTATGTGGTTGCTCATGGAATCTTCTAGAAACTTCTCCTATGCCACTTGCTTCTCTGAATTCCCCTAGGAATGAGTAAGAGATCCAAGAAATATCCAAGTGGAACCAATTGTAACAAGTGGATTGACACTAATCAAACCCCAGAGATGACTCACACCCTTGCACACATCTATAAATGGATCCCTCATCTAAGAGATCCGGAGGCTGGAATATTGTGAATTTCAAGGAAGTGTTGATGGTTTGTATTTGAGGAAAAGAGCATTGTATTGTTGGTGTGATCTTGCTATTTCATGAGGTGAAAATGGATTGAAGCTGGGAGGATGATGCTAGATCAAACAACTAGGTTGTAATTCTCCCTTCTATTTAATAAAGTTCTTCAAGTTTTCTTCCATATAATTGTGTAATTGTGAATGTTATCATTTGTTAATGCTATCATTTATTCATTATATATGTGATTCTCTAATGTTTATGTTGTAATAGATCAAGATGCTTTGACGGTTCTTTGTTGCTGTGTTTCTACAGGTACTCTCCAAGCGAGTTAAGTATGGGGAGGAGTTACAAGCTCTGTCAAGGGGGAGAGAGATGAAGCAAGGGATTAAGTGGAAGTTCCAGGTTGGTTCCATTGTCTTTCTCTTACCTGTTACACATAGAATAAATTGTTGAATTGCTTTAAGCTTTTGTTTCTAGGGTAGCTGCCAAACCTAGAGGGCTAGTCATTCGATAAGACACTAGTTTTCCCTGAAACACTTCATTTTTGGTTTTTTTAGGTACTTTAGGGTTTATTTTTTGAAGATTAAGAATCATTTATAGGAAAGTTCAAGAAATTTAGAGAATTTGGAGAAAAACAATATGGTTGAATTGTGAAATCTTTGAGATCAGATAATGGTGGAAAATATGTGGGAAAAGTGTTTGAAGATCACTTGTCTTAGAATTGTATCTCTTTGAAGAGATTTATACCACACAAATATCAATGAAATGACATATGCTTTTCTTTAGGCCAAAAGTTTAATGACTAGGTTTTGGGTACATGTAGTCTAGTTCTCAAACTATTCTCTAAACTTTACACAAACTAAGTTTTTCTATGATATTACACCTATTGAAAAGTGGAGTGGGAGAAAACCTTAGTTTTATTTCCCAAAACTTGTTGATTTATGGCATCTTCCCAAGAGAAATCTTGTATAGCATACCACATGTCCAATCATTTCTATCACATTCTAACAGTTTACTTAAATCATTTCTATATGTCTCCTTAGATCTTTAAAATTTCACAGATTGAACTCTTCTAGAAGAAATAATTATACAAAAATGATATGATTAGCTTTTCTAAAATTGATTTCAGGACCATTCACAAACACAAAATTCCACAAGGTATATCTCTAAAATATTATGGAAAAAATTATGAAACTTTTTACCAATTGTATCTTGAGTTGGTTTCTCAATATGCTCAAACTTTCATGGTCTAATTCTTCACAGAAAGTGAATTATAGCAAAATTTCCAAGTTCACTTGTTTAAAACTAATTTTTGGACCACTCACAAACCCAAACTTCTAAAGGGTATATCATCAAAATTATAGTGAATTAAAATATGAATTTTTTACCAAATGTGCCTTGAGCCTTTTTCTCAATATTCTAACAAATTCATTTATAATTCTTCACAAAAAGTTAATTAAGAATAATTTTAATTTTCACCCATTTAAAATGGATTTTAGGACAATTCAAAAATCCTAAATTCAATAGGGTATATCTCTAAAATGATAGAAAAACTGACCTGAAATTTTTTACTAGACATACCTTGTGATATACTCTTTATTTGATCCAAATCTCATGGGCTGAAATATCCCAAAAATCAAATTATAGAAAAATATCAAGATGATTAATTTAAAATAGATTTAAGGACCAGTATAAACCCAAACTTCTATAAGGTATATCTTTGAAATTATAGAAAAATAGATTAGTATTTTTTTACCACATTTACATTGTGATGTCTTCTTGATATGCTCCAAGTTTCATGGTCTAAAATGCGATAGAAAATAAGTTATAGTGGAGATCCCTAGATGAATCATTTGAAATAAATTTCAAAACCAATCACAAATCCTAACTTCCACAACTTATATCTCCAAAATTATGCAAATAAATATATGAAATTTTAACTATATTTTCCCCTTGTTATCTCCTCAATATGCTCAAACTTCATGATCTAAAGCATCTTAAAAAATTGGTTATAGTGAAAATGCTAATCTAACTTGTTTAGTCCACAAGTTACATTTTTATAGACATGTGCTTTTATTCTATTACTTTCTCCTTTTATACATTATCATAATTAAGTCCACAAATTATGTTTTTAAAGACAAACACTTTCCTTCCAATAATTTCTTGTTTTATACATTATCATAATCCTTCATGAAAAGACATGTTAATTCTTAAAAAAACATGCCAATTCATTCATTAAATAGTAAATTCCCCTTTCATTTCACTTTTTAAATACCATGGGAAAATACCATGGTTTTGAAACCACCATTTCACCTTTTGACTTCTTTATGTAAACCCGTTTCACATATTTTTATTTTGACTTCACCTTTTTCACAAGCACCCCCATTTTAATATGCTTGGATACTTACATATATATCAATGGTATAAATCATTTTATATAAGTGAAAAAAAATATATTGTCATAAGTTTCCCTTGTAATATTTGTCACTTATGAGTATCCATGAATATATGAGATTCATCACTTTTTTTCTTAGTTAGCTCTTGGCTAACAACCTACTATTTTAACTAGTTGATTCCTTGTTCGACAACAACAACAATGAAAATAATTGGTTGCATGGTATCCTACTACTTTGTTAGATGGAAGAGTTGGTTATTATCATCACAAAGACCCATTGAATGAAAGAATTTTCATGTTAAATGAGGCAGTGCTTTAACTACATCAGCTAAGAACTATGAGTCTCTTGAGAGATTTCTAAGGATCTAGTAATCATGACTCAACCTAGTAGCCATATCTCAATTGGTAGCCTACCAGAAACTATAATATTCCCTCAAAAGGTTGTTCTTCATTATTTGTCTCATAGTCCTAATGCATGGGTTTCCCATAATTACAATATAGTGCAAGACTTTACCCAGGCATCATGTGCCATGTCTACCTTAGAGGTTTTACAAAGTTGCCTCACATATAATAAAACATTATTGACCAATGATTAATGGGGTATATCTCTCAAACACAAGTACCATTACATTTGACATAAGCACGAGTTGACATATGCTTCCCCACTAGATTACTTTTTAATTCCAAATTTGAGTTATTGGTAAGCTAGTCTACCACACACTTATGGGAAGACCCCACTTGTATTATGTCTTCATCATGGTAATAGGATATGGTTTCCTTAGCACCTTTTTAGTCTAGTTCTACTCTCCAAGCATTTTATGGCCACACTTTCTAACCCAAAGTAGTACTCCTAGCATTTTCCATTGAGATTTGAGGAAAGACTATCTCCATCAAATTTGAAGTAGTCAATGATATCTTGGGCTATAACTTACTCCTCGAACATAGTTAATTTTATGCCATGATGGTTGTTGTTTATTTAGTATTTTATATTTTATGCTACCCTAACGAGGTTAAAATCATCATGATCAGTTAGCTTGTTTTCTGCATGTAGACAATATGAACATTGTAGGAACTATGGTGCCACTTGTTCCTGATGCTCTTCCTTATGTTACAAATGTTGGCATGGGAATGTTTAAAAACTCTTCACTTATTGAAGTATGGAATATGTCCTCACCTTATACTTATAACATTATTTCTCCTATTAACACAATCTCTTCTAACACCAGTGGATCCCCTAGGCCTTTTGATCCTTGTTAGTACCTATAGAAGATGAATCTCACGGGAGCATGATGTCACCTACTATAGAAGTGATTAGCTAATTAGAAATCCTATTGATACATACTAATGTTAATCAAAAAATTATTCTAATATGGAATAAAATTAGGCTACTCTACCCATGTGGGTCATCACTCCACCTATTTTGCAAGACTCCCTTAATGTCGAGTTGCCTTTACATAAGGCCATATTGGAGGTCACACATTCTCATTGATAAGATAAGGGAGGATATACCATCCAATGCATTAATTATTCTTTATTTAAAAAATTTGGAGCATGAAACACAAAATATTGAATTAATTAGGGGGGAATGTTTTGGGTCATGTAGTGAAATTCTTCCCTTTGACCAAGTCATGTCTTTGATTTTTAATATTGGATTTGCCACTACATTTTCACTCCAAAACCTTAGCCGATGAGTGTCTTGTACCTTCATTGTGTCTTGATGGTCATAATAAATTATATGTATTAAATTATGATACCACTAACCTCTTATTTCTTTGTATAGTTCTTGATAATGATATAATTCTAGGATATCACTAGATCATAATCCTTCAGGAACTAGAAATTCAACTCAGTGTGGTGTGGCCCTAACATGGTGTGTCATATGTTATGTAAAAAGTCCCATGAGTTCAATCATGTTAAAAGGAATCCTTAGCTTATGCATAGTAATGCGCACTAGATTATGTGACTTGTCATATTACATTACACTTTGTACATGACTTTAGTTTTGGCTTGCTCTATGTTGTGAGCATTTTTTTTTTGTATGTGTGTTGTTTTAGTTTGATGCTTATCATGTTTGGTGCTTTATTGGAATATTCCAATAGAATCCCCTTGACCCTTTTCATAAGCACACCCATGATAATACAAAAGGTTAAATACATTAGTCCTCTAACTATGTTGACATTGTCACAATAATTGAGCGTGAATACAAGGATGCATTTAGAGAACACATGGATTTCCACCCACATATATGGAATTCAAAAGAAATACTCAATCGATATGTAGCTAGTCATTCATATATGAAAATACAAAAGAATTATAAAATACCAAAACTCAAAATAACATGGTCATGTTCTTATTTTATCCATGCTTTATTGCTTTGACTATGCAATTTAATTGTGGATCTAGTCTTTCTAGATGGTTTTTATAGGACAAGATGTTGTTTTCATGGAGATACCACCTAAGGTTGTGGTGCATATTTTTTAAACTGGAATATAGGGATAGGTCTTTCCTTGCATTGTTTCTTGCATTATTGACTACCTTTGCTCCCATAAATGGTGTTTAGGTTCAATCCAGTAGGTCACAACATTTGTTTTTAACAAAAATGAGAATATTGTATTTACAAAATATACATTTTGTACAAAAAAATTATGACAAATGAGGGATTATTCTGGCTAACTCACACACATAACTCCTTATAATGCTTAGTTGATCAAAATGTATGATTTCTTTAATATCTAAGCCATTATTCCTATCTACATAAATATGGTCCAAAGAATTGAAAATATAATGAAAAGTAAAACACATACTAACTAAGAAGAGGTGGGATTGCAACTCCATACCCTTTACACAAAATGAGACAAAAGCAAAGGATGATGAAGAATTATCAAAGGACGCACCTAGTAAATTGAAGAAACAAGTTGGAGTTTCTTTCTTTGTAGTATTTCCTACTTCTTGTCATAGGATGGGATGGACTTTAACTTTTATTTAAAATTTATAAAAAGGATGGAGAGGAGGAGGAATTATCACCTTCAACCTTGTTTATAGGGAAATATCACCTTCCTTATTTTTCTCCTTTTTTGTAGGTGTTTGTTCTTTTTCTGCACCCAAGTCTTTGTCTTGGGTTTCTTTAGGGGTCACTTAAAAGGCCACTTCCAATGAAATTTGAGAGCCCGGATATTTATCCTTCTTCGGAGGTGCACTTCTAACATCTTTATTAGTGTGAAAACCTACTTTCTTATGTTGTTTTCAATGGATTACCTTTTCATCCTCTCAGTTTTTGCCTGTAGATCTATAAACCAAAGATCCTTGATGTTCCATGTTTTTCTAGGGGAATGAAATGCATCTTCCTCTTCTCAGGTAGTGTCTTATTTTGTGACTAAATTTTCTTGAATTAGAACATATTTGAGGGGAGGCATGTCATTTTGATCCTCAGAACTTGCATGTTAAGTGTTGACCAGTTGGATCTCTTGGTGTAGTGGATCTAGGATTTCCCATTCTTTATCTACCTGATTGAGGACATCAAATTTATTCCATGTCATAACATTATTCTTGCTAGAGGATAATTCTTCATTTTTGGTATCCAGTTTCTTTTGAGAGGGGCAACCTTTAGGTTCCAATCCATTTCCTTATTATGTCATTATGGTTGTATTTTGTTGGCAGACACCCTTGATTATTTTTTGTTGTTTCCATTATCCTCCTTCCTCATTATTTTTATGAATTTCTTATTATTTTCAACATATTTAGGAAAAATTCTCATATTAATGACAATATAAAATTTAAATGGTAGTTGATCATAATCCACTTCCTAATAATGAGTTCAATTATCTAGCTAGATATTTATTATTGTCAGGCATCCCTCATCAAGATCCACTTCTACAAAAATTTTGGCACAATATTGCACACCTTCTTGTGGTTCTTCCCAATCAATATAATGGCCCATAACATTTACATAAAGGTTCCCTCATTCCAATGGTGAAGGAGAAAATATGGAAATTTAACCCGAAAAATAACTTCTAATGGAAAGCCAGTTTATGGGTTGAAATGTGGACTCCATCAATTTAAATATAATCCCTAGGCCCCTTTAAAATATGGAACACTTAAAAGAAATCAGATCTAAATATTTATTTTCAAAGATGAAAGATAAAAACCACTTCCCATAAAAGGAAACATAAAGTTGTCCTTCAATATTGGATCTCCAATTGAGTGCAAGGTGGGCCATAAGTCCATAAACTATCTAATCATGCCTCTCTCTACTAGAATAATATCTATTTTGCAACATTGATTGGCATGAATAGAAATTTTCGAGACATCATCCAATTTCTTCACTAATCGGGTTGGCTTGGAGCATTGTAACCCCCGTACCAATGGTAACTAGAGAATTAAAGGCATTGATATTAGGATTAGGTGGAGGACACATGGAGTTAGTCCCTTTAGAACGTTGAACCATTAATTGGGTAGCTAGGTTTTAGTCAGTAGTAGGTTGTCACTTTAGTCCCTTATAATACATTATACTTGCGTAATAGTTCCTACCATTCATGGTTTTCCTAGAGTAACACTTTCTTATTGTTTTAGTTCCTATGCTACAACACTTTATAGGCTTTGGAATCTTCCTATATACTTTCCATGAAATGAAGTTGAGCCTCATTCTTCTTTCTCTTCATCTACCTTCGAGAAATATCATAAGGATGATATACCAATTATTTATGTTGCTTAATGGTTGCATAAGTTTATCACTGACAATGTCAAAATTCCTACTACTATGTTATTTTTTGTTCTCAATTTTCTTACCACCATAGTAGTCACATTTGACCTCTTTCTATTTGCATCACTTTTTCCTTCACTTTTGAACTTTAATATTCATGGAGATATATCTACAATGAGTAGATTTACCTTTCCATCCTATTTTCTTCACTTTTCTTAGGGAGGTTCTACCCACTTGGAACTATATGATTATCCATTTATATCACTTATCCCTTTGGAATGAAAGCTTGTTTTGTTTCCTATTCATGATCATTAAAAAATTAAAGGTGATGCTCACACTTCTCCATTTATTATGTTTATAAATCGATTAGAAAGATACTAAGGAAGAGAGTGAAGGCTGGGAAGGAGAAGAGAGAGTGTGTGAGAATTAGAGAGGAAGAAGAATTCCATTAAGAATAACCATTCTATGAAATGAGTCCAATTTTGGCACCTCTCCTCATCAAGCTTCACTCTCTTCCTATTTCCTTCTTATAAGAATTATTTTTTATGGAGTCAAATTTAACCAAGGTTTCCTCTGTCAATCACATATCTATCAAGATCCCTTATACATAAAATTATTAATTTATGACTTATACATATGAAATTAGACTATTACCCCCCAATATTAATATCAAAGGTGTTATGTGTTATTTCATGATATCACATGTTTCCCTTTTATCGATGTCACCAAGACATTCCTATGACATTCCTAATATGTTTAAGGGAAGTGTAGGCCTAACTTTTCCATTATCCATCCCTATATCACTTGTACTTAATGGATATATCTCTTAACGTCATCACTTAACTAGATGTTTCATTTTATTGATAGGGGATACATCAAGGCCCTACTTTGAGGCATTTCCTTCTATTGACATAAACTCATTATCTAGGAAGTGCATCTAGAAATTAGCTAGTACCTTCATTATTGGTAGGTTTCCTCATGAATTGAAGTGAATTTACCTCATTTGCCCATAATCATTCAAATATGTAGGTTTTCAACATCAAATACTTTGTTCACACTAATTAGATTGTACTAGGTATATTTGAGTACATTTTCATCATTGGTGGTTCATTTTGCATTTGTTAATAGTATGCCTCAATGATAGGTAATCAAATGATTTCTACCCTACTAAAAATTAGATCATTTATTCACATGACTTAGAATCATACCATTGAGGTTGAATGAATACCTTTGGTTTTGGGGATTACTTTACAAACATGATACTCCTCCCAAGCTGCAATGGAGTATTTCACTAAGTTATGTACTTTGAAGACTACATTAACACTCTCATTGGTGTTAGATATATTACTAATATGACATAGGTCCACATTATGTTTTCTCCTGGCTATGACCTCTTTTATGACATGGATCCATTGTGTACTTTTTCATGGCCATGGTATTACATATTATTACATGGATTTGCAATGCATCATATTGGTTGTCATGATTTATTCTCTCTTGTAATGAGCATGGGTATCCCTACCTTAAGGATGATTTATAGTTTTAATTGGTTGATAGTTGGTTACATGTGCACCTCATTCCTTGATTGAAGAGCTCTTTTGTTATGTCACTCCAGTCACCATGAATTTGCATGTTGTATTTCATCCATTAGTTCCTCTTTTGGCCTCATACATGAAAGGGCATGTATTTTACTTGCATTTTCCACCGTAATCATTACAAGAAATTTATTATACGTTATGAGAATGAAATTACATAATTGAGTAATTCCTCATAACTATTTCACAAATAAATAACTATTTTGTCACAATTTCATAATTGAGGAGAAAGTTCATAATGAGTTGGGAAAAATCTCATAATTGAGCATGGAACCTTATATCTTGGCAACAAGCTCATAGTTAATCATGGAGTTTGTGCATGACTTGTATCCACATAAATCACATGCCATAAAGCTAAATATGAATTGTGATTACTTGGTTCACATGTCATCAAGCCCATATCCAAGCTCTTGTCCACTCCTATAAGAGGAGACCAACTTTGTGGATAAAAAAAACTAGAATTTAAGAATGGAAATGATGGTGGAATACAATTAGAGGAAGGTGTATTAAGGAGCGAATAAGAGTTTTCACGCACTTAACTTGATATATTGTATTTGTATTCTTCATATCAATATATATTATCATGATTTCTTCCCTAAGTTCTATTGTTCAATGCATGAATGTACTTGGATCTAGATTAATCTTAAGTGATCTAGTTTAGATCTAGTAAATCTCTAATAAACATTTTATAGGAAAATACATATAGGTTTCTTCTTGTCTTATGTGTGCAAAATACAAGTTCTTGGTGCAGAGGAAAGATCTCTAGGAGCTAGAGCAAGATATTCTATAGTAGCACCAATTGGGGTCACCTACGAATTTTAAGGATAAGGTACATCATTTCTTCCCTCTTCTCTTTCCGTATATATCAAATAATAATAAAGACTAGATCTAGGAGGAATTGTGAATGACCTATTACCATTCTATCACATATCTTAGGCCATTAGAGGAAATTTCAGCCTAAAAGTGACCTCCTAAGGAAAAATAATAAAATAATAGTTAAAATAAAAAATAATAGTTATGAATTTTGGAGGGAAAAGAAGAAAAATACTTTTTTAGTTGTATCTTTTGTTTATCTCCTGATAGGTTTACTCAAATTTCAAATGTAGACACCCGTTAGAATATGGAATTACATTTCATATCCAATGGTCCTTCTCAAAAGTGTGAATAATGGTTACTTGTTGGATGTGAAATTTAGTACCACATCCAACAGCTGTCTACATTTGAAATTTAAGTAAACCTATAAGGAGATAAGAAAAAAATACAATTAAAAAAATAGTTTTTTAATTTTCCCTCCAAAATATTTACACGTACCTCTTTTTAAATTTAAAGGATTTTGATTGGTTTATATATTATGTACATGAAAAATTCATGGGCACATTTAGGCTGAAATTTCCTTTAATGAGATTTGTGGAGAAATCCACTTGTCTACAAGGGAATTTTTCTCACAACAATTGTAGAAGATGTTATCTGGCCCTACTTTATTGGCATAATATTGGCACAATTTACCTCTCATGAGTAGTGCATTAGCTACCTTTTGATGTACTATGTATAATGTAGGTTCAAATATGTTCCATATCATTTGATTAATGATGTTCTATTTAGAAAAAGAACTACATGATGGGCTAGTTGGTAGATACTTCCTAGGATAACCACTTTAACCAAGGTAGACATAGAATATTATAACATTAGGTTGCAAGGCTAGGTAATGCTTTCCTAGTCATATGATAGAGTGGTGAACCATCTTGATTCCCAGGTTACCATTATGTGAGATTAGGATACCTTGGGTGCATGATACAAATGTGTGGACCCAAGGGGACTAATTTTTCCATAATTAGTATATATAGTGCAGATTGGCTCTAATTTGGGTGTGGAGTGGATTGAAAGGAACTTCAAAAGAAGATAGAGGCAAGACATGTCTACCATATATAAAGAGGACACGTCAAGTGTACAATCATTCATTAACAATATAATCAAGGGTGGACAAGGGGTTATGCAATTATGCAATATTTTGGCTAGGCATAATAAAATCCTTGGATGTTGGTTGAGTGAATTGTTGAAGAGACAAAATCATTAAGAGATAGGTCTATGAATTCTTCAAGAGTTGGATTGGAATGTGTTGTAGGAAATCATGCCTTGAATACTTGTATTTTGTAAAATAATATTAGGTAATTGGTTACATCCCCTTATTTTATATTTGTAACATTCTTCATATAAATAAAGTTAAGATAATTGCCCTAGGTATCACCCATATATTGTCTTATAGACTCTTCTTTACTTATAGGATGTCTATTTTCATGTAATGTTTTTCTTGCCATGTGTTTTGAAGATATTGACGAATACTTTTGGCGTCCTTTAAGGCCACAATTGGACATGTTCAATATTTGAGAAGAACCTTGGTTTTGCTAAACTCAATTGCAAATCTAACTTACTATAATTTAAGACCATAATACAGGTAGCTTCAATGAAAGAGAGCTTGGTTGTAATAGGCAAAGATGGTCAAACCTGAGATTAAGCAGGCGATGTCCATAGAATTACACCTCGATTAAAACAATTTCTACATTGTTAAATTTAAATCAACAAATGTAATCAAAAAATGATGTTAAAATCACTTAACACAATGCATTTCAAATAATTCTCGCAAAATAAATGGTAATAAACCAAATCCATGCAGATTAATCATAAAAAATTATAAAATATGAAATTTTAATAATAAGTAAAATTAATAAATAATTTTATCAATAATTAATTATAATAACATAATTAAATATTTTTAATTAAATTATATTTAATGTCTTATTATTATTTATGTAATATTATTTATATTTTAAGTTCATTAAAAAAATTTCATCTCAAAACCCTCTAAACTAGTTTAATCATATATTCTAAGAAGGTTTCATCCGAAGGAATAAAAGACCCTATTCCAACATGGATGCTAGAATCAACTAGCCTCGAAAAATATTCAAACATGGGGATTTCAATAACATAAACTTACTCCAAATGGATATCCCTTCCTTCTCCCCTTCATCTCTTATTTATATGGCAGAGTAATAG
>APFE030716122.1:59151-80147 GCA_000404065.3 Pinus taeda | reverse complement strand
TACATAGCTATAATTTAAGAAAAAAAAGTAATTATTCAACATTCAAAAAGTAGATAGAGAGTAAGATGTATCTACTCTGGTTTAATACATAATTGTAATTTAAGAAAAAAAAAGTAACTATTCAATATTGAACAATATTAAACCGGCTTAGATTCATCTTAACATATATCAAATGTATACATTTTGAAAAATTTAAAACTCCACCAAAAACTACCCCTATACCAGCAAATCATTACAGATTTCAAAAATATTTTGGAAATTAATGTCACTCATCAAATTTTTAAATTTTCCTAAAATTTGCAACTATTTAACATCACTTTATATAAATCCAGAGTTATATTGATAACAGAATTATATTGATAACTTACTAGAAAAAAACTAATAAATAATCATATATCATAGGAAAAAGTAGTAAATAACCCTATATCATAGGAAAAAGTAGTAAATTGCCATATATCAACTCTATATCTGATGACATCAGGATAGGCAATGGTTTTATTAATGAAAACTTTGGTCTAGAGAAATTGGGTATTTTCTTTCAAATCCACCCTAAATTAAATGAAAAGTATAATCATATATAAATATTATATCAGAATACGTAAAAAAGCTCCATGCATAATGACAAAATTGCCGGCCATCCACCACAGCTACCAACAGTGAAAAAGCTTGACAAAATTGCCGGCCATCCAGCAGAGCTACCGTAAGAAAGCGAATAATAAAGCACATAAGTTGAACATGGTCCTGCATTGAATACCACGTCGAGGAATGAGTCAAATTTGCAACATAAGTGCCGTTAAATGGAGAACCGTCCAGCGAACCGCATTATCTATATATATATATATATTTCACATTATTTCCATGTTTTTCTTTGTGTTATCAAATTTTTTTTTTTTCTCAATTTTGTGAAAATGGATTGAATGGACCATGTCTTCCAGATAAACTTATTTTACATGTACGATTATCAATTATTTTGGCCTTTTTTTTGGAGTTTATGCATTCTGGAGCAAGGGATATTCAAATATTAAGAAATTAATTATGCAAGAATATCAATATATATTGTTCTTATTTTTTTTTTACTGTAAACAATTAATCAGATGAAAAATTGGAATAGCTTATATTTTTATGAGAAATCCATTTACAATTCAATGTTGTAGGGGTTATAATGTTCAATAAATTGTTCACCAAACCACCTGAACTAAGATCTCTAACTTTTTGTGTTTAAAAGTAAAGACATCATAATTTAAGAAAGAAGAAAACAAGGGTGGTAGATTTTGATCTATTTTGCATTTTTAATATTTAAGACGCATGTAATTAATAAACATTTTTAAAAAACTTTTAAATTTAATTATAAATTATATAATTAAAAAATAAAATATACTTAAATATAGAAATAAGAAATAAATATGTAATATAAATGTAGTTTATAAATTAATATTCGAATTTGAACATATAAATTAAAAATAATAATTCATTATTAAAACCATTCTATCATATATATTTTATTGAAAAATTAATTATAAAATTTATAAAATAGTAAAAGTTTTAATTAAAATTAAAAATTAAAAATGTGTTTATATGTGAAGAGAGATTAAAATTTATATAAAAATAATATTATGAATAATAAATTATGAAGTTCAAAGGAATGAAATTTGTCCAGATACAAACATTTTTGAATAGAAAAGAGATTTGCATTTTTAAATTTTATGGGTGAAAGCTTAGTAAACAGAGAGTTAAGATGTATCTACTATGGTTTAATACATAGCTATAATTTAAGAAAAAAAAGTAATTATTCAACATTCAAAAAGTAGATAGAGAGTAAGATGTATCTACTCTTGTTTAATATATAATTGTAATTTAAGAAAAAAAAAGTAATTATTTAATATTGAACAATATTAAACCAGCTTAGATTCATCTTAACATAGATCAAATGCATACATTTTGAAAAATTTAAAACTCCACCAAAAACTACCCATACACCAGCAAATCATTACAGATTTCAAAAATATTTTGAAAATTAATATCACTCATCAAATTTTTAAATTTTCCTAAAATTTACAACTATTTAACATCACTTTATATAAATCTAGAGTTATATTGATAACTTACTAGAAAAAAACTAATAAATAACCATATATCATAGCAAAAAGTAGTAAATGCCATATATCAACTCTATATCTGATGACATCAGGATAGGCAATGGTTGTAGAGAAATTGGGTATTTTCTTTCAAATCCACCCTAAATTAAATGAAAAGTATAATCATATATAAATATTATATCAGACTACGTAAAAAAGCTCCATGCATAATGACAAAATTGCCGGCCATCCACCACAGCTACCAACAGTGAAAAAGCTTGACAAAATTGCCGGCCATCCAGCAGAGCTACCGTAAGAAAGCGAATAATAAAGCAAATAAGTTGAACATGGTCCTGCATTGAATACCACAGCGAGGAATGAGTCAAATTTGCAACATAGTGCCATTAAATGGAGAACCGTCCAGCGAACCGCATTTTGCTAGCCCTTGGAATATAAACGGTGGAAAAAATTATGGGTCAGCCCTAGTGAAAAAATTAAAATACACATGGACGACAAAGTTTTGGTCCATTAAGATCGGAATCTATTCAAAATTACTGGAGCATCGTTTCACCATATACATGATTGTAAGATTTTGATTCCGTTTCAAATTTCTGCTGAATTCTTATTTAATTTATCACCATTTCTCCACATAATTGACTCTTTTTCTTCTGCAAAATAGTAAAAAGACTATTGTTAAAATTCCAATGGCTCTGAACAATGTTAGTTTTCCGTAATGTGAAGGCAAATATTATCCACGCTGCTACTCTTCAGTATTCAATGCGGTATGACAGTAACAATCCGAACACTATACATATCATGCATGTGCATGCATATTCACATCCATGTATATCCACACTCGGCATTTAATATTGTGAGATATTCTTCATCTATGTATTTTGTATTAAGATGTTAAATTTATAGAATATTTTAGAATCGGACTAGCCCAAATAAAGATAAAGATAATTGTATAAGATCAAGAGTTATATTTATTATTTAAGAGGAAAAAAACCAGTACATAGACCTATATCAATTATATATATGATGACATTTCAATAGGTAACGGCTTTATTAGCTAAGACTTTGGTCCCCAAAGGTTAGGGTTGTTTTGGGTTTAAGTTGTTTATAGATAAAAAAATGTTATCATATGTAAATATTGTATCAACCTTAAAAAAAACACTATACATAGTGATAAAATTGCTATGGGAAATGGTAAAGTGTAACCTTGTTATTCACCAGAATAGTAAGAAAGTAAGTAATAAAGCAACTAAGTTAAACATTGCTTTGCATTGAATACTACAACCACTTAGTAAAGAGGAATGAGTCAAATTTGCAATAGAAGCATCACTTGATGGAAAGGCAGAGAGGAGAAACACAAATTAACACAAAATTCAAACACAAAAAAATAACATTAGTTCACACTCTTCTATTGATCACAAAAACTTGATTTGACTTGCAATGAACCTTGTGAAGGGTATTTAAATTTTTTCAACTAGCGATTCGCCCAAAATAAATTAATATGCACACACACACACTAAATTTGGACTTCTCCAAATATAGAATGAACTCATACTCTAACTTTGGACTTCAGTTAACTTTTCTATTCGTGCATCGCTCCACCTGGATCTTGTTAGGTCTTCATGTGGGAGTAATTTCTATTTCCAACACTCCCCCTTAATTACAACCATATGACTCAAAATAACTCAAATATGACTCAACATGACTCAACTATGCCTACTAGGCCGACAATAAAAATTAACTCAATCATCAAAAAACATGTATGTTGGTCTAAGTCTCATCTAGGCTTACAATGACTCAAAACTTTTACATTTTTGCAATTTATTTTTCGTTTCTTCCAAATTCTATATTCTCGAAATTGCTTTATTATTTATTGTGCGTTCTTGTTGTAGGCTCCATATTTCTTCACTTGTTGTTGTAATCTTTCTTTGACTTGTCTAGAATTTGTGCTAAAAAACAATCTGGTCTTGTCTTCTATAACTTCCTCTTCAACAATTCTTTCACTCATGGATTTCAGCTACAACTCTTCATCTTCTAGTTGTGTTCTTTGATCTACTTCTTGTGCTTCATATTCCTAACTTTTTTCTGCCATATTTCTTGATAGCATAATCTTATCTCTTCTTGACTCCATTGCAGAAAAATGGTTTTAATGCATTATTCCTTGTTTTCATAAACTTCCATGTCCTTCTCTTCACTTTCATCATCAGGGACTTCTATTTTTTTTGTCTATAGTCTGCACACTCAAGATCATCCTTAGGCTTACATGTATGTTGATTTTTCTCATTCACCACTTCTTTTAATTTTTTTATTCTGGCTGCTACTTTAAGACTCTCACCAGTTTTTTGAATTGGCTTTTGAATCCATTCTTCAATGAGCTTCAAATTTGCATAAAACCTTATTAACAACTTTGTTTTCAACTTTTTTTCCCAATCTATTTTGAACACCTGCATATTCAAAAGTATTGTTAAAATATTTTGGTCATGTTCTTCCATGAGAGTTTCCTTCTCAACCTCTTCTTTCTCTGCCTTCTTTTCCACTGTATGGAGGTTGTCTTCCACTGTTATGTAGTCAGTGGATATTCTTATAAAAAACTCTTCAATCACTTTATCCTTTTCTTGATCATCGATTTCTGCTAGATCACATACTTTTTCATGAGCAGTTCCAACCTTTGCTTGATATCTTATTGCTACAGTGGCAATGTCAACCTTCAATTCTTCATTAAACATGGCACTTTCCACATTGTCATGATCAATCCATGTTTCAAAAAGGAAACCACACATATCATCGACATAATGTTCATCCACCCTATGGTGGGATATTCGAGCATGTTCATCCACCCTATGGTGGGATATTGGAAAATGCATGTGCTCGTTAACAATTTTAGCTTCACCAAATTCATCAGTTATGGATGGATTCTCCAATGCACATCTCACTTTGCATTCATCATCCACATGTGCTTCATCACAATGGGATTCACATCATCTGCATCATCCACGTTATAGTGGAGTCCTTGAGAATTTATATGCTCTTGCTCTGCTTCACACATAGAGGCTTAAACTTCTCTCTCTGAAATTTTTGTTGCATCTTCTTCATCCATATGCACGCCTGCATAATGGGCTTCACTTGTATAGTCTTTATGAACAACATCCACTGACTATGACACATCTCGCTATTCTATGTCACTCCCCCTTCACCAAATTCTTCTTCCAGGATCTTCCACGCTTCTTTGGAAGATGTAAATTTTGCTACAATGCACAAAATTTTCTCATCTAATGCATGTTTTATAAAATCTATTACTAGAGCATCACATGCTTCATCATATGGGTTATTAAACTGGTACTCATTTAACTCTTTAGCTCGAAGACAAGTTTACATCTTTACAAATCAAAAATCAAAATTCTTACCAGAAAATTTAGGAGGTGGTAGCAAATTCAGGCTACATCAATCATCCTTGATTTCTCTTCCATCTTCCACTAGACTTTTTAGTTCCTTAGCTACGACCTGAATCTCTCTAATCCTGCCAATGATGTTTGCTCCTATCGTTAATTTTCTTTTGTCTTATGATTGTTTTCCTTGTTGCATGAGACTTTCTTCCATATCACCCCTCAAAGAGCTTAAAAAAAAATAATGTCACCGTTGTGCTTTCGCTTTCCAAATTAATTGCGAGCTTTCAACTAGACTCATGGCGTTGTCTCACTCAAGATGACTTTTTTAAACCTTCGTTAGATTTTTTTGACTACTCTCATCTTTGGCTAACAACACATAGGGTTGCAATGCTTTGTCTATTCATAAAATTTCGACAAGCTAAGGCTTACCACTCAATGACAACGATGAAACTTTCGACCCTTTTATAACTTGGGGGCTCCACAGGTTGTGGCTACATAATTTATGGCCTTTTAAATCTTCTAGCTCTGATATCAATTTGAAGAGAGGAGAAACACAAAATAACACAAAATTCAGACACACAGAAAACACAAGATGCGGCTTTTCTGTTGATCACACAAAAGAACACAAAATTCAAACACACAAAGACAACACAAGATGCGACTCTTCTATTAATCACACAAACTTGATTTGAGTTATAATGAACCCAATGAAAAGTATTTAAACTTTTCAAGTAACGATTCGCCCAAAATAATTTAACATACATACACACTAAATTTAAACTTCTCCAAATATAAATTAAACTCAAGCTAACTCACACTTAACTTAATTAACTCATACTTTAAATCATACTCTAAATCTAAACTGCACTTAACTCAAATTATATTTTCACACATCTTTTCACCCTATTTCCAACCCACAAAACTTGACCCTATTTCCAACACCACTAAATGCAAACCCTTCCCAGAAACATTATTTTGTCCTAGTTCTTTGAATTTGAAATATAAATGGTGACAAATTTTATGCCTCAGCCTTCGTGAAACAATTAAAATATACATGCACGACACAGGTTTGGTCCATCAAGATCGGAATCTATTCAAAATTACAGGAGCATCATTTCACCATACACTTGATCGTAATATCAAAGTCAAAATCTGATTCGATTTCAAATTTCTGCTAAATTCTTATTTAATTTATCAGGTTTTTTCCACGTAATTGACTTTTTTTGTCCGCAAAAGAGTAAAAGACTGTATTTTTTAAATTCCAATAGCGCTAAACAATGTTAGTTATCCATAACGTGAAGGCCAACATTATCCACGCTGCTACTCGGTATTCAATGCGGTATGACAGTAACAATCTCACCACTATACATATCATTCACACACTCGGCATGTAATACTATTGAGATTTTTGTTATTCGAAATGAATGTATATATGTATTTTTTTGTTGGTTAAGTTCCGGGAGTTTTGAGTTGAGATGATTGTATATATGTATTTTTTTGTTTGTTAAATTTTGGGAGTTTTGAGATGATTGTAGGTTTAAATTTTGGTTTGAGAAATTACTAAATAAGGGTATTTAATTTGTCAAAATTATTTACTGTCTTATGCCATGCCAATTTTTAATATGGTTGGATTGTTTACTTTCACATCAAAAAGTGCATTTAACCTGTCAAAATCACCCTATCATAGGCCCCTCCTCCCACGGCATGGCCACCATCACCCTATCATAGGCCCCTCCTCCCACGGCATGGCCACCATCCGTGGCCAAGAATGAGGCTAATACTCCAACTCTTTATAGGTCTCACATCATTAAGTGTCTTAATAATATACCCTATTACTATCTATTCTGCACCCCCACACAAACTAATGCATATATATTTTCATCCATCAGTGTAAAAATGTTGAGTTTAAGTTGGATTTCCCGAATATTTCCGAATCAAAATAACCTAACTAAAAATAAAAATAACTCTATCAAGATATTTGTATTCACATTCTTATTATTCATTCATATTATTGACTTCATGTCCTGAAATTGACAATCAAGATAAGGATGCTGTATACAGGAGGCTCGTATTCACGTTCATATCATTGACCTCATTTTTGTCAGATTGAATATCGTCGTATCGAAACATGACATTTTATATTATTCGAAGTATCACATTCTCAAAATTACTGAACTGACCCTTCCTTTGACCTTTTCATTCTCTGCGATTCCTCGGAAAGCAACAACATTCCGAGGCAAACGCAAGCTCACCAAACTTGAAATATGATCTCTCAAGCGATTTCGTTTCCACATGGATTCTCATGTGGAGGTCCTTCTCACTGGGCTTTGACTCTCAACGCACAACTATTGTTATGAATTACAGATTAGTAGAACAATATTTATCGATGTTACATGCGTTGAAAATGGAGAATAGGTGTAAAACCCTAATGAGTCTCTACCTACTTTGTAGGGATTCTTGGTAATCGATTTTTGATCCCTGTATCAATTTTTTTATGTTAATATTTTCAGATTTAACTAACACTTCACATCTTCACCGCTAAACTAAATCCTTTTGGTTCCTTCTCGAAGCCTAAGTGTTGGCATTGTGCATTATTTGTGATATTGCAGAGAGTTATTAGAATTTGAATAAAGATAGTCCACTAGCTCGGGGATAAATTAATTTTGGATGCATTGAGATGCTTGTGGGGATCAATTAATTTTGGATGTGTTGGGATGCTTTTTTGTGAATATATATTTAGAAGGACTTATAATGGCACATGTTTATGGTATATTAAGGTTGATAATTTAGTAACAATATTTTTTTTATATTTTAATTAAAGATAAAAGATGTTCAGAGTGATTTTATTTTTGTGTTTTCATTTATTGATTTTGAAAGTTTCATTATAGATGAGGATAAGAGATTGATATAGACATAAATATGGTGAATAATAATAAGTATATGTAGATTAAGATGATCATGACATTTTTGTGTTTAAACTAGTTCCTTTGGTACTTGCAAGCTTTACATAAATCTAATTTGATGAACTAGCTTCACCATCTTACAACTACTAAAATCTTGCATACAATTCCTCCTTCCCTGTAGTGGATATGAGGTGAGAACTATTGGTTTGAAATGAGAGTGGCTAGTTGAAAAAGGGTGAGAGACACTTGAACCTTTTAGTGAGTCAACTAAGTAAAGTGGTCTCATTTAATGAGTTAATAAGCATAGAATCTATTATGGATTTGATTACTCACTAAATAGTCTTTAGATTAGAAGCACATGCAACTTTAGTCTTTCCCTAGTATATAGGAAAATAGCCCTTTTGTAGTCATGGGTTTTAGTATGGACATTTTATTGGAAATTGAAAGCATACGTATGGGAGCCATGCACACCGATTAATCTTTCCTCCTTAAAGTGAAATGCTATCAATTATATTAACGACAAGAAAATCTCTATATGTTATGGATGACACTCCTTCCATTGATGGAATTAAGCAAGTGAGTGGGATATATCTAAAACAAAATGGGAACCATTGATTAAGAGGTTATATACAGAATTCTTTATCGTATTAAGACCTAAAAAGGAAAGTAAACATGGATTCTCTAAAAAAGTATTATGCCTAAACAAAAATCATATAAGATTTTACATATTTATTCATTTATATTTTTGAATGCAATCCCTTCCCTATCATTGTGCATGAACAAGTCAATTATCCATATAAAGCAGCATAAGTAGCTTCAATATCAACATAACATGTTCCAAATATATATATATATATATATATATATATATATATATAAACCCAAAAGTAATAGAAATACAATATATATATTTTATAATTAAGTAGTAGAACCATAGAGGTGTCTTTGCATGTTCTATATCCAAATGTGCCATGATCAATTTCTTAAGATTTCTTTTTGTGTCTCCACTCTAGTGTTCTTTGCTTGTACTTTATCTCTAAGAACCAATTAAATGTTCATCTATGATAATTTATTGTTTTAATTAATTGGAACTCTCACATTTGGTAGTTTGAAGAAAACCACAAACCTATTCATTGTAACTTAAACTTAATGTGTTTATAATTAAATTAAATATAATGTAATATATGTAATGTAACCCTCCATGTAACTATAAATTTGCTACATGTCACACCATCTCCAATTTCAAATAACTTTAATGTAATGATTCTTAAAAACATGTGGTGATAATTATAAAAGACATATGATTTTATAGTTATGAAAATATATTTCATTATCTTCTTTTGATAATATAAATTTAGGTTAAAAAAGATTAGAATTTATAAACTTTATCAAATACAATTAAATTTAAATCAATTTTTGAATTTTGCAAAATATCAAATATGATTTTTCATTTAATTTATTTATAATAAATTTAAAACTTTATTAAATATCAAATATGTTTTTCATTCATTTTATTTAGGAAACTAATCAAATAATTCTTAAATATAAAAATTAAAAGTTAAATATTACTAAATTACAATTCGATAAAAATATATATTTGAAAAATTGATAAAAATATATATTTGAAATTTGGTAATAATAGTTTTGATTTTTTAACACCGCTATTTTTCTATATAAATTTCATTGTTACAACTTTTTTTTTACACTTTTGTACTAGTACCTTTACCTCAATAATTCTTCCCAAAATTATGAAATTCTGATTTGGTTTAAGGACTTTCTTAAAATTGCGGTGATAAATTTTTAAACTTTTTTATCCCATTCAGGACATCAAATGTGTTTCGCTTATGAAACCGAATGTGTAACACCTTCGGTGTTGTGAGACAGTTGGGCGCCGGGCGACCGGGTGCACACACACGAGTGAGTGTTGTGTGATGCGATGAAGGGCATGCACGACCGCGCGAAGGTGGAGCGACGAGTTAGCACACACGGAGATGCGACGAAAGCAAGAGTTGTGTGTGATGATATGGAAAACGATGGAGACTTATACCCAACGAAGCATGGAGGAGTTAGATGGAGGCCGACTCATGTTGGAGGGCTGGCCAACATGTGCAAGTGCGTTGTGAAGGGTGTGTAAACCATGTTTAGGTCGTCGGCCGGGTGAGCCACCACCCACGTTACAACGCATATATATTGGAGCATTGGAGGATCATTTCACCAACGAATTCGACAAGCCTCTTCGCATAGAGCTCAAGGAAAAGACAAGTGCGCAAAAATAGAAGGTTAATGCGCATAACTCATGCGCACTTCTTGTGGAGGTCGCTCACTTGGTGGATGTACTTGGAGTTAGACGAAGGTTGGGCAAGGTGTGCCCAGGAGGTGTTCGAAGTGCAGTTTTGTGTGAGACTTGAGGAGGGAGTCTTGATGACTCAGGTGAGCACCCTCCCACCGTGCAAGGTGTGCACAAGGATTGTAAAAGGCTGTTTTTCCTTTATTGTAAAAGTGGCTAAATATAGACTTGGATTTTGCCAAGAATACTTGTGAAGCTTGTATTATTGAAGAAAGACTGATTAATATATATTGTTGGGCAGACTCATTGTTCAGGGAGTTTCCCCTCCCTTTATACGGTGCAATTGTTGTTCTCTTTTATAATTGTTGATGATAATGAATGAGTATGGGTGTTCATTTGTATAAAGGTTATGCATAATAATACTTGGTTGAGAATCACAAACTAAGTAGAAGAAAGTGAATTGGGCTAGTCCATGTGCACAAGTATCATTAAAAAGAAAGTGTTTGGTGGTGCCGCACCTCGTCGGCACGGTTGAAAGACTAGCGTAGGCTTGGGGGTGTGACAGGTGGTATCAGAGTTTGGTTTGGTCAGGGTTGAGTAGGGTTGCTTGTGAAGAAGTATGATGACAGGTACTTGTAGGTGAAGGAAGTGGTTTCACACTTAAGTGAAACAAGGACTAGTTCATTATGCAGGGGTCGGGGAGAAGACTGAAAGGCAAGATGGTGGATGAACCTACGATAGGTGAGTCTAGCCATGGTCTAGGTGAAGTCTTGCGGTATGAAGTGTTGGAACAAGTGGGTCGATGGAGTTCTAACTAGGTTGCGTTGAAGGCTGAGAACATGAAGGTTCGGGAAAGTTGTTCAGAACTAAGGAAGGAACTTGAAGAACTCAAGAGCCAATGCGGAAGTACAACAGATGTTGAACTCAAGGGACTTGATGAGGAGATCCAACGAAGTGGTCTTGGTCTTCAAGAGCTCTTTGATGAAAGAGCCCGTTTAAGGAAGAAAAGTGCCATGGTGGAAGCCGAAATCAAGCAGATTGAGGAAGAGATAAAGAGGAAGCTTCTTGGTAAGAAGGTTGTTGTGATTGAGGAAGAAGAACTCGACTACATTGACAGGCTGGGGACTTACTACCGTGACAATCCAGAGGATGTGCGGAAGCTTAGTTCCATGAGAGTAGTCAATGGACACTTGGTTGGTGCACTTAAGCAGAGGTCGATGGAGGACAAGCTTGAGGGAGGTCAAGCTAGACCAGGATCGGGTTGTATAGATGAGCCAAGCAAGGAAGTGAAGTACCTTAAGAAGGAAGTCAAGTTGGAGCATGGACCAATTGACTCTTCTGAGGCCGAATTCTTGAAGAAGGTTGCTGATATAAGACATAAGACAAAGCGGACAGAAGGAGGTGATGCCTTGAAGCTAAGTTTTGTGCAAGTGACCATGAAGGGCAAGAGATTTGCAGCTTTGGTTGATACGGGGGCTACTCATAGCTTCTTGAGTAGGAAGGCAACAAAGTCTTTTGGGAAGAAAGCAAAGATGGAGAGGGAATTGAGTGCTTTCAAAGCAGTCAACTCTACCATGAAAGTTGTTATTGGTGTGATGAAGGACACTCAGATGAGAGTGGGATCGTGGTTTGGAAAGTTGGACTTGAGGGTTGTAGACATGGATGATCATTCTATGGTGTTGGGGCAAGATTTCATGAAGCTTGCACAAGCCATACCGATGGTGGACCGAGACATTCTCTTGATCACAGCTGAGGGAAGAACCATGATGGTGCCGATGAATAGAAGGAGTTTCTTGGGGTATAGACCGAGGATGAATTCTATGACTTTGTATCCCAAAGATCTGAATGTGAAGCATGAGGATGTGGAGCAAAGAGAACTTGGGAGTATGACTCAAACAACGAAGGAAGGGAAGTTGATTGACTTCGTTGCAAGAGTGAGGAAGAATGAAGTAAGTGAGAAGGCAGTTTCACGAACCTTGAGACACTTGATAGAGACATCTTCTACTGATGATCTTCACAATGGAGTTGCGAAAGAAGGGAGTCCAAGTACTACTTCAGAGGCAGTGGTTGATGAGGATTATGAGGGTAGAGATCCTGCTGGCATAGTGGACTTTTGCAGGTATGCTATGGGCATATATGACTTTCAGTTGACGAAGGACAAGCTCAAGGAGCTTGGATGTACATGTGAGGAGATTGAGGCTGTGCATAGATACTTGAAGACACAACATCAATCTGACACATGGGTGGATGAGAGTCAGGGAGGAAACTTCCTGGCCCTCCTTTCTCTATAGACAACCTTGGAGATAGGTTGGTGTGGAGGCCTTGGTAGGGAGGAACCACATCAACTTTACAAGGGGCCTTGGAAGGAGGCTTCTTTATGACAGATTGCATACTTGGGTGCACATGGCCAGATGTTGGGATGGAGTCTACATGGGTTGTACATCATGGACGACTAGTGTCATGGACATCATGTTGGAGGTATGGAGCACGACAGTTGTGCAGGGACATTATGTGGGAGCATGAGTAGATGTGTCACTCATGGAAATTCTATGGGGGTATGCCGAAGCAAAGGATGTTGTGCAGATGTTGTTATGACCTGGAGATGTATGAGCTAATGGAGAGGTTGTACACACTTGTGCAACAAGACGATGGCTTGATCATGTTGTAGAGGGGATGGAGTTTCCATGGACCTGAGCATGGGTTTTCGATAGATTCTTGATGAGTTCGAGATGTAGCAGAAGTCAGGGAAAGACTGATGGTGACATAAGGATGTGCATTCTTGTGGTTTGGGCGTATGGTTGGATTAGCTACCCAACTAGTTCGAGTCATGAGGGGTACCAATGTGCAGAGGTGTGTAGCTATGGGTCTATACTTGGTGATGAGCATGCAAAGGTGTGTTCATATCAGACTGAACCGGGAGAAGGAAACTACATGAGGAGCTCACAGGGACGAGAGAGGTGTTCACATGAAACACTTGATAGATTGACGGGGCAAGATGTTGGCACATAGTGGAGTTGTGTTAGCACTTGTTGGTGTATCATGGCAGTTATGCACATGGTGATGATGACATGATGGAGTTTAACACATTGTTCCAGTGGACATGTAGCTTGAGTTGGAGGGACCAACCTTCCATGGGAGAGAGCAGCATGGGGAGATTATGACAGGGTGATCGATGATCATGGACATCTGATATATGACATACCGATGGGATGTATACATTGGTATGGTTATCTTGGTGACAGATGGTTGCTGAGGTGAGACATGGTGGAGATGGAGTCCTACATATGTTGGACGGATGTTTGCCATATGTGGAGTAGTTGACATCATGGACATTGATGATCTTGGAGGTTGTTGTCGAGGACAACAACAACTTCAGGTGGAGGAGGATGTAACGCCTTCGGTGTTGTGTGACAGTTGGGTGCCGGGCGACCAGGTGCGTGCACACGGGCGGGTGTTGTGCGATGCGATGAATTGCGTGCATGACCGCGCGCGGGTGGAGCGACGAGTTAGCACACATGGAGATGCGACAAAAACAAGATTTGTGTGCGACGATATGGAAAAAGATGGAGACTTATACCCAACGAAGTGTGGAGGAGTTATACGGAGGCCGACTGGTGTTGGAGGGCTGGCTGACATGTACAAGGGTGTTTTGAAGGGTGTGTAAACCATGTTTAGGGGTCGGCTGGGTGAGCCACCACCCATGTTACAACGCATATATATTGGAGCATTGGAGGATCATTTCACCAACGAATTCGACAAGCCTCTTCGCATAGAGCTCAAGGAAAAGACAAGTGCACAGAAATAGAAGGTTAATGCACATAACTCATGCGCACTTCTTGTGGAGGTCGCTCACTTGGTGGATGTACTTGGAGTTAGACGAAGGTTGGGCAAGGTGTGCCCAGGAGTTGTTCGAAGTGCAGTTTTGTGTGAGACTTGAGGAGGGAGTCTTGGTGACTCAGGTGAGCACCCTCCCACCGTGTAAGGTGTGCACAAGGATTGTAAAAGGTTGTTTTGCCTCTATTGTAAAAGTGGCTAAGTATAGACTTGGATTTTTCCAAGAATACTTGTGAAGCTTGTATTATTGAAGAAAGACTGATTAATGTATATTGTTGGGTAGACTCATTGTTCAGGGAGTTGCCCCTCCCTTTACACGGTGCAAGTGTTGTTCTCTTTTATAATTGCTGATGATAATGAATGAGTATGGGTGTTCATTTGTATAAAGGTTATGCATAATAATACTTGGTTGAGAATCACAAACTAAGTAGGAGAAAGTGAATTAGGCGTAGTCCATGTGCACAAGTATTGTTAAAAAGAAAGTGTTCGGTGGTGTCGCACCTCGCCGGCACGGTTGAAAGACCACCATAGGCTTGGGGGCGTGACAAAATGTGTTAAAGTGTTACATGTAACATATACATAGAATGGTTCCATCTTGGCTTAATCCAAAGTCAACCAACTTGTACTTACAAAGTTTTATAGGGGATAAATTATGCAAGTTTTATTTTTGAATTCCGGACACATCACTGGATATTTGTAATGAGTAATTTTTTGTTTTTACATTTGGATTTATATTATTTATATTTTTCATGTTGTTGAAATTTTTAATAAGAAAAAGTATATTAATAATTTTAATTAGAATAAAAATAATATGGTTTTTTATCAAAAATAATTTTATTTTTGATAAAGATATAAGTATTAATTAATATATTTATTTGATATATAAAACTTATATTTTCAAAAATGATAATGATAATAATTAATATAGAAAATTTTTAAGATTGTTAAAGTTTTAAAAAGGAAAGGAGGTTGATATTATGGTAAAATCTTTGAAATTTAGATTTAATTTGAATATATAATGAATAATTTATGAGAATTTGTTTTTTAACTTTAATATTTTTAGTGTCACAAATATTGGAAGTAATGTTTTGTGTTGTCATGAGTTGTCACTGTGAGTTCCCAAATATCAATCTAGAAGTTGTTGTTTCCTATGTATGAGTTGTAATCGTGATCTACATGTGCCGAAGTAAGTGATTTGTGTCTTTTCTGAGCTCAGGCTTTTGTGATCTATATTACATTAAGAAGTCTTTTTGGTAGATATCACATAGGAGAAAATTTCGAACCAGCCACTATGGTTCATCTTCACGACTGGATGAGGATGTAGATCATGGCACAAGCTTAAATAGAGGATGATGTAGAGACCAAAAGATCATTTAACGGCTAGTTTATAAAATATTATTTTAATATGATTATTAAGTAAAATATATCCATATATGGTTATATAACGATTAGTTTTAAGATAATATATTATATGAAAAAGTAACCTTAATAAAAACAAACAATCAAGTCACAAATAGAGGGAGCAGAGAAAAAATAAAAAATAAAATAAAATAAAAAATAATAGGAGTTGGGCCTATTAATGGGTAAGATCCTATAACAAAATAATATTAAATGGGACTAAAACTAAAAAAAGCAATAAAAAAGGAGGGTAATTATTAATATATTTTATTAATGGTTAGTTTATGAATTAGATCAAACTATTCCTATAATATACTTTAAATATAATAATATTATATTAATAATAATTTAAAAAATAATTATCTTTATCGATTATATATGATCGAAGTAAACATAAATAAGAAACAAACAATCCAAGTCAACCAAAGCAATCAAAAGGAAGGGCAATATTTTTTTTAAAGTTGAGAAAACGGATCAAAAGAATATTAGCATTAAATGCAAATACCTATATAGAAACAAAAAATTCATAAATAGAAATGTCAAACCCTAAAAATTAAAATAATCTGCAAACAGAAACAAACTAGGAGGAAAGGACAAAAACAAACCTAGCTTCTGCTAATATTCCAACCATCATCTCTATTTAAATTATTGGGCCCTTTTTCAATTTCCAAGGCATCCCTGAATTTACATTGATGGAAATGACTAACCTTGGCAATGACATGGATTCCTCACTGAAAAAGTGATGCCTAGATTTTTCTGCATGTTTTGCCAAAGCTAAGGAGCAGGTCCCGCCATGCTTGATGTCAGTTGCATGCTCGTGAATCCTTTGATTAATCTAGCGACCAGTCTCACCAATGTAGGGAGTCCCACAAGAGCAAGGGATACCATAAACACTTTTCATATTTTTTGGGTACACATGGTCTTTAACAGATCTTAGGGAGCTTCAGATGGTAGTTAGAGGCTTAAAGGTTGAAGGAACCTTATGCTTATTTAGGATCCTCACAATCTTGTCCATGGTTCCTTGGATAAAAGGGAGATGAACCCCATAAAAACACTCCTTTGTTTCTTTCTTAGCACCTTAGGACCATTTTCAGCTTTGAGGAAAGTCTTAGTACATTGGTGTCTATTATACCCAATATTAAAGAAAACACTCAAAAGGTGTGCTTTCTCCTTATTGGCATGGTTATCATCAGAAACCCTTAAATTTCTAGTGTCTTATATATTTGTAACTGTTTTGATCAATAAAGATATCAAAGTGCGGTTGGTTTTGTGTGTAATCGCTATCTGATCTCTCTCTATTTTCTAACATGGTATCATAGCCTATTCTAGCTTGATTCCCTTAGGGGAAGGCCAGGAAGATGCAATACAACCTTGATTTTATTACTATGTAAATAAATTAGGGTAGGAGTGTTGTTTTGTGAGTGGTTTTCAGATCTATGTCTTTGTAAAGTTTTTTGTGTGGAGTGTGTGTTAGAGTTCAGAAACCATTGTCCTAGTTTTTTTGTGTTAGTAAAAAGAATGAAAATTAAGAAGTTGTTAAATAGAGATGATTTGCTGAGGAGAGACCACGATCTTTACTTTAAGAAGTTGTGAATTAATTTTGTGATTTCACATCTAAATTTCAATAGTATGGCATTGTAGTTATTGCACTATTTTTATTCGAATCATTAACCTACCGGAAGAAAGAGTTCGATGACAATCAAGAAATGGCAACACAATAGTCGGTGGTGAAGAAGAGGAATGGAGGTAGTATTGCAGGGGCATACATTAGTGAACGTGGAGGAGATTCAAAATAGAGATAAGGGACTCTACACCACATGGGGCTAAAGTTTGGCTTGACGCCTTCAATACCATGGAGGAGGTGGCTGACTCTTATGACGATGACACTTACAAGATGTGGGATTCTCCACAACTTATAGGAGATCATTCTTCTCATGAAATGGGGGCCACCGTGACCATAAAAACTTGATGCAAAAATTGGGGTCACAACCTATAGCACCTTGACACAAAAACTGGGGGAACTATGACTGTCGAGGAGAATCGAAACTGGGCCATCCATAATGCTAGCATAGACCACGACATCATGATTTCACTTAGAACCCTAGTGAAAGAAATATATGCAGTTGTGTGTTGTTGCGAGTGAATTCCGTTAGCCTTGTGACCAAGAGTGGAAGCACTTCAAAAATCATGAAATGGTCGATCATGGTAATGGAAAAATTGTTGACAAAAGAGTGGAGCCCACCTCCAAATTGTTGGGCAGAGTACAGGGTCTCTACGATGCCATAGGCAAAGAGGTTGACTTGATGTTTTGTTGCAAGCACTCAGATATAGCACGATTGTAATTGGATGCCACATAAATGTGATTGTTGCAGACTAATATCTTTTTATTGTTTGTTGTTTTATTGGTGTTCTAATTGTAGAATTATTGTGTGGTGTGGAATGTAAAATTATTTAGGTATGCAAAAATAAAGTGATGCAGAACAACAAAGAACATGCCAACTATTCAATAGACCAATGTGACCCGTCGTTCTTTGGGAGCATTAGTCATGGGTAATTTTTAATAAGTTCACGCTGGTGTGACCCAATGTGCCCTCGGAGAATAGGTTATTTTATACAAGTTCAAGTTGTAGAATTGTATGTTGAAGTCATTTTGTACCAAGAATGCTATCTTAGATAACCGATGAAGGTTGCAGAAGGTCGTGGCTTCAATAGATGGTGGCAGTTCCATAGGATGGTTCAATATCAACACTAACCCATTGCGCTCTGGGGGTTGAGAAGTGCCAATTATGAAAATTATGTCAATGATGGTTTGAAGTGGTTATGTATTAAATGGATAAAGTGGGAAGATCCAAAGTGTGGTGAAGAAAAGAGTGGAAACATTGGTATTTCAGAGTCGATATGAGTGCTAGTAATGGCCATATCAAACAAATATGATAGAGATCCATTTATTGTTGCAATGTGTGCTTGTTACATGTAAGAATTAAGGGAGGGTATTAGAAGTAATGCTTCCATGTGTTGGCATGAGTTGTCATTGTGGGTTCCCAAGCGTCAATATAGAAGTTGTTGTTTCCTATGTGTGAGTTGTAGTCATGATCTAGATGTGTCAAAGTCAATGATTTATGCCTTATATATTTGTAACTGTTGTGATCAATAAAGATATCAAAGTGTGTTTGGTGTTGTGTGTAATTGCTATCTAATATCTCTTTATTTTCAAACAACAAATGTGATAGAATCTTTCATCCCAAAGGGTTTTGGGAATTGACCACCACCACTATGAGGCTCATGAGAATTTATTCTTATTTTATTTTCATTTACTTTCTTCTTTACACTAGTGCGAGATTTGGATTGATTGCCTCCTTATAATATATTAGTTTCCATTTTCCCTCTAACTCCTTATCACACCACAATTTCTCTCTAAAATTTGAATTAATAATATTCTAAATATTATCCTTATTCTACAAAATGTTCTCTTTCTTTATCCCTCAATGGACTAGTCAAGATTGAGCATCCTTATCACATCTCTTCTTGAAGAGAAGATGGTTTTGGCTAGAGTTTGAAGCAATTGTGGGAATTCTCTTATATTTTATGTTGTTTAACCTCTTCTTATCGAGTCAAGAGGATCATTCTACAACCCCATATGAGAGTGATGTGTAAGTATGTCCATCCTCAACATGGAATTGACACGTGTCCCTCTTAAAATAAGAATGAAATATTCTCTAAATAGAAAAACAATGCCAACTAAAAAAAAAAAAAACATATGAATATGTTATTCATGTTTAGTTAGTTTTCCATATTATGTAATATAATTTCATGTAAAGTAATTAGAAGTAAAAAAAATATTAAAAGAAAATATTTTAATGTTGCATATAATAAAGTTATATACTCTATATAGCATTCAAAAATACAACTTAAATAATGAAAAATTACACATTGTATTTTACACTCCCAAAGAAGTTTGCATGTGAAGAAATTTGATCTCTCTCGGCTCATGTTAGATTCGTGCTTAAGATGGGTCTATGTTGGTGCATTAGATATCTAGTCATAGCACCACTCTCAATAGGGGAAAGGTTTGCTTCAATTAGGAAGATAGGATCTGGTATATTTCCTTTAACTTTGAGGTTATAGCTTATAAATTTCTTGTGAATCTGTTTTATCTTTCCCCACAACTCTATGTAGATATCACATCTCCCAACCTCAAATCCATAGAATATAACAAGAAGAAGCAGTAACTCAAAAAAAAAAATGTTTTTTTAATCCCATATCCATAAATATGCTAATTTAAAATTGTTTTCAAGTTCATAATAAGCTTTACGCTCTCCATTAATCCTTCTTCCAGTGCTATAATTCTACTTGAGTTTGTGATGGATATCGATTCAAGATATTTGAAGTAAAGCATGCCCTCCAAGTTTTTTCTGCCATATACAAAATTATTGTGTGATTTTCTTAGATTTAATTATCAAATTGTTAGTATTTATAGTCACATCCATCTTGGAACTAACTCTTGGAGGATTCTAGTTCTTTGCCTATCAGAAGGACTCCTTGCTAAAAGAAAAATATCATCAACACAGAAAAAGAATGATAACTATATTAGTCAAAATTCAGCGAACACAACTTACTTCCTCCAAAACACTCTCTTAACTTATCAATTCATATGCCAAAAAAATTAGAGAGTACTCGACACCCTTATTTGAATCCAATATAACAATAATTTCTTTCTACCAAACCTTAATAATCTTAAACCTAACAATAACATGCTTATACAACCTTGTCACACCTCCCATAAACTCAAAAAAAACTTCCCTCTCTTTTTACCTCTCCCAAAAATTTATCTTAAAAATAAGATCAATGATTTTCCAAAATCAACAAAAACAATATACAAAATTATTTTTATTATATTAATTTAATAATATGTTTTATTTATTTTATTATATAATGTTGTTAAGCATTCGGTTCAATTTATTAATACGGAATAATATGTGCTAAAGCTATGGTCCCTCTATTGCCAGTGATGGGTTTGTTACTCCAGCATTTAGATTTCTGATTTTTGTCATTTTACATATTCGTCAACGTTTAGGAAGTATTTCCCTCTCTTTCAATG